>JANHZT010000385.1:0-12840 GCA_032468215.1 Stegonotus admiraltiensis
ATGAAGTACCTGCTTAGTAGAGCTTCCCCCCCCCCCCGGGCGGTGTTCTTTTTTATACAAAGTTAGCTTATTGCACCCACAATCCGGGTCCTCATTTTACCTACCTCGGAAGGATGGAAGGATGAATCAACCTTGAGCCTGGTGAGATTTGAACTCGCAGTAATTACAGGCAGCTGGCAGCTAAGTGCTACTTAAGAGCACTTTAGTCCACTGCACCACCAAGGCTCAATACAGAGTTTGTTTGTGGTGCTCCTTTTTTCAGCAGACAAATCAAGCATCCTTATTGATTTTGAAGTTCTCTTTCTTAGAAATTAAGTAACTTTTTTGAAATCAAGAGTGACTGGAGCTTCCCACTCTTTCTTATTAGACTGCAGGAGTTATTAATGGAAGCATGCCAGCCTCATACAAAATAGACATTTTTTCTCCTTGCACATGGTTGACTATCAGCACAAGAACCATCACATCAGTATAGATTTTATTATTTAGCTATCCATTTCAGAATCAGGAAACAATTTTTCTACAATAATGTTGTCCATCGCTTATTTAAAAAAAAACCAATCTTTTTATTTATTATTTCTTTTTAAGAATGAGAAAATTAGCTTGTAAGGTTGCATTTCAACATGTTTTTTTTACCCTTTCCTGATCCCCCCACCCTGTAAATACAAGTTTCTGGCTAAAAACATTGTTTTCGTTATGCAAGCCAGTGGTTAGGATTACTTGGCCAAATGCGAGGATTTTTTTCATTTCTGCAACAACATGTTATGGTAAGAGAAGATAGCAATAGCACTTAGACTTATATACTGCTTTACAGCTCTAAGCGGTTTACAGAATCAGCATATTGCCCCCCAAAAGATGTACGAGATAGGAATATGGATAGAACATGAGAGATATGGAAGAATGGGCTACAAGCTAGTTTTAATTAGCATTAGCTGTCATTTTATTTATTTAATTTGGTCTAGACATCACCAAACTCTGGGCATTCAGAGATACCTCTAGGGTCTGTCTGTAGGAGTTTCAGTTTGGTTGTTCCCTTTTGCTCCATTAACCCCACTAACTTCTGCCCAAATTTTAGGGAGGAAACATTTAATAATCATCTCAACCCAACATGCGGCAGCTATTCATTACTTCCTCGTTCTATCCTGGCTGTGCTTTGTAACAGAGGGAAACCCATTTGTAAAAATGGAACTTCATAGATCATTGAAAATATGAACTTGCAGACATTAATGGATAGATACCTGGAGGAAAATACACAAATGCAATATAGGAATTCCTCAACTTACAACCATTCATTCACCACTGAAAAAAGTGACTGATCTTTGCACTTATGACAGTTGCAGCATCTCTATGCTTACATGATCAGAATTTGTATGCTTCGTAACACACATGCATTTACGACGATTACAATGTCCTGGGGTCATGTGATCGTCAACTAGCTTCCAACAACCAAACTTGGAGGGGGGGAAGTGGATTTGCTTAATGACCACATGATTCACTTAACAACTGCAGTGATTAATTTAACAACCGTTGCAAAAAAAAAAAGGCTGTAGAATCAGGTGTGACTGGCTTAACAACCACTTTATTGAGCAGTGGAAATTGTGGTCCCAGTTGTGGTTTTAAGTCAAGGACTACCTATAACAGGAGTGTCAAACTTGTGGCCCATGGGCTGGATGCATCACACAGTGCCCACACCTACCACCAGTTTAATGAAGGGAAAAAAAGTTGTGATACTTCACGTGATGATGATGTGATGATGTGAGTTTGAAAACCCCTGACATTTAATCTCTTTTGATATTAGACCTCCCAGCTGACAAAATAATTCAGGGTGCAAAAAAGGGGAAGTTTATCTCAAATTTAGCACAAGTTTAGCACAAATTTAGCACAAGATTATCATTTTGGATGGGAGAAGGTTTGCAAATGCTGTGTAAAGAACTCTTTATTGCCCTACCCTGCACATTTGTAATGCATTATATAATTGTGGGTGAAGCGATCCAACTTGCTGGATTGGTTGCTGAAAAAAATACCATCTTCTGAGTTTAAGCTAGTTCTTTTCCACTGCAAGATACATCTTACGGTATGCAGGTTCAAAAAATGTTTTAACTACTTACTTGCTGCTTAAGCAGCGTCTCAAGGAGTATGAAGCGCCTCCACCACAAGTACGGGAACATTCACTCCAGGAGCCCCAGGCATCCCAGAGACTATCTCGGTCCTCTTCAGATCGAGCAGTTCGAGAACTCTAGAAGGGAACAAAAGACAGCATGAAGGGAAGAGAATTTGGCTTACATTCAAAATAGTGAAGACTCTGCCAAATTATTGCTATATACAGTACTCCCTTGACAAATGTCTCACTTAACAACAGAAATTTTGGGCTCAACGGTGGTCGAAGGTCAAGGACTACCTGTATATAAGCATTTACATTCTGTACATATTTCTATTTTTGCATATTGTGGAATAGATTGCTGATATATATCAAAAATGCAGCGTGAACATTATGTATGTGTAAGTCCCACCTTATAGATCAGAATCCATCTGCCTCATAGAGGCTGGGGTACCAACCTCAATTCTTGAACCCTGAACCTACGTATACTTCTACTTACTGTAGCTCAGTATTCATTTACAGGTGATCCTCATTTAACCACCACTCATTCAGTGACCATTCAAACTTACAACAGTGGCAGTTTTGACTGGCACTCATACTAATGTTGCTTGCTCTGCTCCCTTGGTCACATGATCTCAATCCAGTTTCTTAGCACTTGGCTCACAATTATGACATATACTATGGATCCCCATTTGTGACTTTCTCAGCTTCCTACAAGCAAAGTCAATGAGGAAGCCAGCAAGAAGTGACAAATGGCAGCCACACACCTTCCTCACTTCATGAAATCACCTGCACTGATTTGCTTAATGGCAGCAACTTACATCAAGTGATATGGTCACATGATATCACACCTTATGGTTGTGTTGTTTAGCAATGGAAATTCCGAACCCAATTGCCATCACTGACACTAACCTGTACTGGGTGCTCCCTGGAAATGCAAGAAGAATGGCTGACAGAACACCTGAATGAGATGTAAAATTGGGCACAGCTACGGCAGTGGCTTTTCTCAGCATGCTTTTCTGCTTCCTCAAGGGCAGAAACTAAACGCATCAGTGTAACTTCAATTCAATTAAAACCTTCATTGTCAATGCACAACAATCTCATCAATGAGATTAGATGAGCCTCCCTTAGTGCAGACTCTCCAAACACAAAATAACTGTAACTGTGGAAAAGAGCCATTAAACAAGCAAACATTTGTTTGTATATTTTATTAAACCAGGAAAAATAAAAGGGGGTGGGAAGTTCAGAGATGCAAATGCCAGGCACCGTGTCTTGCATTTCAGAGGTCAGTGTTGGGCACTAGGCCAGCAACTGTACTAAGATAATCTTGAGTGCTGTGAAAAGATTTTCTCTACTCCAGCTAAGCACCTTCCCCCCTCCCCCCCCACTTCTAAACATTAGTTCATGGGATCTGATTTGAACTATTTCGCTAAGGGGGGTGGGGGAAACCCTCTTCGGTTGTAATCTTTAAAAAATAAATGAAACGTAAACACTTACATAAATAAGAAACAGAGGTCTACAAAATGCATTGAACAAGCAGCGGTGAAGTTCACAGGTAAAGACAGGACAAAGGTGACAGACAGGAAACATCAGAATTGCTTCTTCTGAAAGCGAACAGTGCCAGGCACAATAACCAGTGACTGATATGGTAATTCCAGGGTTCTCCAAGAACTTAAACCAGCAAAATGGTGACATACAAATTGCGACTATTGAGTTGAGTAAAGAAAACTCTTTCTCGAAATGCACGAACTTTGGCCAAAGACTTCAGCGTTGAATGTAGTTATTCACAAGCAAGAAAAGGTGGGGCAGAGAAAAGTGGGGGAAAGGGGCCTGCAGACTGGCACCATGAACGGTTTTGTATAATCTGTTCAGGAAAGCCTTTGAACTTATCACAGAGCCAGATCCAAACCCTCAACATCTACCAACAACTGGGCACTGTGCCTGGGGCCCACTCTCTTTAATGTCCTTTATCAAATAAGACCCACCAATGTGGCTGTTGAGAGTCATTAACATTAGGGTTGACAGTTGTTGGTGCGACGAATGAAGGAATCAAGAGTTTATTTATTAGTCATGCTAAGGGAATGCAAAAATATAGGCTATTAAGTTTTTTTCCCCTTTTAAAATCTAATGACATTTAGTTACAAACACCTGTATGATCCAACAGAAAGACATTTTCCCATAGGTGAAAATGGTGAGTGGCTTGTCTGGCTCACAAACAGCCCTCCACTGTTTGTTCTGCAATGTCTTCAAATTACAGTGAGATGCAACCTGCCAGCCCACAGTTGCTGTAGGCTTGTTTACAAAGATCCCTCTAGTTAGGTGAACCCAGTACACATTTAGCTTAAAAAGAGATGTAATATACAGCCAGGCTTCTCAGGAAGGTCAGCAGCTATACATTTATATTTGAAAATTATGTATTTTTCATGAGTTTAAAGCAGGGGTGTCAAACTTGCAGCGTCACAGTGGTGTCACGTGACGTATCGCAACTTTTGCCCCCTTTGCTAAACTAGGTGTGAGCATGGCTAGCACATGATGCAACCGGCCTGCGGGCCGCGAGTTTGACAGCCCTGGGTTTTGTTTTGTTTTTAATTTATATGCCGCCCTTCTCCGGTGACTCAGGGTGGCTTACAATGCGTTATGCAATAGCCTTCATACTTTTGTATAGTTTATACAAACTCAGCTTATTGCCCCCACAAACCGGGTCCTCATTGTACCCACCTTAGAAAGGATAGAAGGCTGAGTCAACCTTGAGCCTGGTGAGAATTGAACTCGCAGTAATTGCAGGCAGCTGGATGTTAAGTACTGCCCTTAGTAGGAGGCATTAGTCGCCTACGCCACTCAGGCTCCTAATGTGCTAATGTCCTAACTGTGCTAATGTCTGCAAAACACTTTTAATGAAGTTACCAAATATTAATTGTGTTTGCATTTGTAATCAAAGATAGGCTGGGAAACTATGTACTGTTTTCACATCTCTGCAGGAAAAGCCATGTATAAATCAATAAAATGAAACAGCCAGGGTTAGTTGCCATCTGGTTACAGTGGCAGTCTAAGCTGTACAATCCTAACTACAATGAAGAAATTTAGACTGGTGAGAAATTACAAAACACCTATTTCATTCTCTCGGTATTCAGGAGTGCTTTAATGGGATTTTTGTTCGGTTTTGTTTTACAGAAAAGCAATGTCCCGACTATACCTGTCCAAGTGAGTATCCCATACTATTGTATGTACCTTATTTTGATTTCTCTGCTCCATGCATAAACTTAATATTGCCTTATTTAATAAAACATTTTGCTGGGTTGCTTCATGGAGCCTGACTGGATCGTTTCCATCTGAGCATGTCCAGCCAAAATGGGTAAATTATTTCAGCCAGCTGCAACAACACAATATTGTAAATTGTAGTCATTTGCAATTTGTTATTCATCAGCCATTTTGGGTATTATTCCTGTCACCAGAGTGATGTCTGCCCAGCCAATACTTCCTGGCCTTTTTTCTTTAATGTTTCTGTTAAAATTCTGGCCAAAACCATTGTGAGCAGGATAAGAGAAAGCTGAGTCTTAGTGTCCCAATTTCACTTCCTGTACATGATGGAGAAGAAAATCACAAAAGCACAAGACATGCTTTGCAATTGCTTCATTTGCAGCTGCTCCAGCCTCCCTAATAAGAATGAAAAAGTGCTATTAAAGAAATATAATTTTAACTATATGAATCAAATGCTAAAAATCTCTTGTCAGTATTAACCATGTGCAACATTTATCAATTAATTCCCAAATAAATGGAATTTTAGAACATTAGATAGAGTCAATGTGCCTGTGTATTGTGTAACAACAGAAAAGTCCCTAATCCCTGATGTTATTCAGCTTCTCTTTTTTATACAATGGGTGCCCAGGGGAAAGCAGCATTCCCCCCACCAACCTCTAGGGTATGGGCCTCAGAGAGCTGCAGGGAAGAGAAAATTGCTCCAGATCAGCAAGAGGGTTCTTGCTTCAGTGAAAACACTGCTTACTTACACAAGTTGTTTTCACTCAGTGTTGGAAGAGAGCTCCTTCCCAGTTCATCCCAGCATGACTCAGTCTCCTATGCTGAGGAGCTCTAGTCTAAGCTGTCTCTAGAAACTTTTCAGGGATATGCAAAGAGGGGAAGGGAAAATATGGATGGAAGCTGGTTTGCACTCAGGCAACCACTGAAAGCAAATTGTTGAAACATATGTAGCAGGGATATCCCCAAAATAACCTTTTCTCTTTTCAGTTACTTTTGCTAACTCAGCTGATATCACACTTCTCGTGGATAGCTCTACCAGTGTTGGGGCCCATAACTTCAATATCACCAAGAAGTTTGTGAAACGTCTTGCGGAACGATTCATATCGGCTGATAAAAGTCCAGGGGCTTCTGTGCGCTTCACTGTTGTCCAGTACAGTGGCAACACACAGCAAAAACTGGAGGTGGACTTTCAACAGAACTACACAGTGATAGCAGATATAATTGACAAAATGGAATTTATAAATGATGGCACAGATGTTGTTGCAGCCTTGAACTATGTCACCAACCTGTTTCGGAGGTCCTCTCGTCCTGCTATTAAGAAGAGGGTGCTGATCTTCTCGGATGGCAATTCTCAAGGTATCACTGAAAATGCCATTGAGAGAGCAGTCCAGAATGCTCAACAGGCAGACATTGAAATGTATGTGCTTGCTGTTGGCACACAAGTCAATGAGCCCAACCTACGTTTGCTTGTCTCCCAAAAAGCGGCTCAGGATGATGTAGCCTACAGAGAGCGCCACCTTTTCAGAGTACCTGATTATCAATCTTTGCTGAAAGGTGTATTCTATCAAACTGTCTCCAGAAAACTAGCTATAATCTGAGGAGGTGATTCCTAGAGAAGCAAATTAGTGCATATTCTATGATTTCAGGAATAAATTGTTAACCTCCCGTGGAACTCATGTTTTTATACAGAGCCATAATCTTTTGTCCTTGCTTTCAGGCTGTGCTATGTTTATCCCTGTCCATTCCTCTTTTCTTTATTGTCCATGAATTCCTCCAGCCTACAGGAAGAAATAGAAATTGATTTATTTTCACTCTAGTTCATAACTGTAACCAAGAGAAGAATTTTGTTTCATATTTGACAAACGATAAACCAGGCTAACTGGGAATGTTAAATGCACTGCCTTTATCCCTATTAGTACTCCTCACATGAATATAAATATCTTATTTTCAGAATAAAATGCCACATGACTTCATTGCCTTTTTTCAATTTTGTAACTAGAAACACATAATATAATACAGTACAGTAAGCATTTCCTGAGCTAGGCAGCTCCAGAAAAATTATTCTGCTCTTAGTAACAAGAGAAGTTCCATAGAATATATATTGCCCTCCATTGTCACTTGAGGGAGGGTACATGGGGTGAATGATCTGGTTCAAAACATGATGGTGGTGGTGATGACGATTATGATGATGGTTTGGCAATAATAAGTCACAATTATCTAGCCCAGTCTAGAACTGGAGAAGAAGGTACAAGTCAAGTAATCAACCATGATATTATTTAGATACAATGAACTTACAAATATGATTGAAAGAGTTATTAACAAGAGTCAAAAGGCACCTTGGAAGTCTTCTAGTCCAACCCCTGCTCAAGCAAGTGACCCAATACTATATGAGACGAGTCTCTTCTTAAACTCTCCAGCAATGGAGATTTTTAACCCAGTGAAGATTGTTTGGCATTATCTAAATTGTTTTTAAATGAAATTGTCTGGAAGCCTATACAGAACTCTTGCTGTCAGAGGACAAGAAGATTATTTTTTTCAATATATTATGATAAGGTGCTACACTCACTTCACAAATTGAGCTTTACGTTATTGATATGTTTACATATTCAAACTTGGTTTGGACAGGTTTCATGTAGTATTTCCAATGGTGCTGTTGCTATGAATTCAGTATGGGTTTTTTTTTAAATGAAGCAATTTCAGAATTACAGCTTGTATGGTTTTGTAATCAATATTCATTTTACCACTTTGTTTTATTTTATTCCTTTGTTTTACTGACAGATGTTCACTTTGAGATTTTTTTGCAAATAAATTTTGTTCCATAGTTTCAGTGTCTTCTGTTGTTTGGAAAAGGGGCCTCCAGACTTGATTTTTTTCCCCCACCATTGACTAATACGACTCTCCTCCTTGATGGAAGAGAAAGTGATTCTACATCAGTCTCAAATTATAAAAGCAATGGTAACTGGTGGGCGGTTTTCTTCTTTTGACTTTTTATACATATGTGAAACAGACTTAAATTCTTTATATATAAAAAATTTATTAAAAGTTTTAAAAAGAGTATAAAAAGTAACCATAATTAATAGTAAAGAAAAAAAGAAAAGATGCAGAAAGATAAAAGGAAATAGAATAAAGCATCTGACTGTAGAATTCCAATAGACAAGCACCTGCCACATAAGACCTCAGACTTAACAAAATTTGATAAAGTCTGGATAATGGACATGGCAGTATCTGGAGACAGCAGAAGAGAAGAGAAAGAACTGGAGAAAATTACAAAATTTGAAGACCTACAAGTAGAAGTAGAATAATTGTGGCAAAAGAAAGCAAAGGTAGTACCAATAGTAACAGGCACTATCAGTGCAATCCCAAAACAACTGGAGTACTACTTGACTAATATCAGCATTGACAAAATCACCCCCAGTCAATTGCAAAAGGCAACTTTACTTGGAACAGCTTACATCCTGAGATGATACCTTTTAACAGCATCAAAACAACATTTGTCTCCACCAGGTTCTTGGGAAGGACTGGATAGACGGATAAAAATGCAAATCCAGTCTAAATATCTGGCTGGCTGTGACAAACCATAATTCATTAAAACACTATCAAAATTAGGCTAAAGTTACTATTTAAAAACACCAACTATTAACACTCTTTTCAGAAAGGTTAGAGGAACAATCAAATCAACCAAATAATAATTTTTGATATTTTGATGGTGGTGAGAGGGGAGTCTGTTTTTGCTGCACCCTTGAAGGATTGCAATGTTATTGCAATGTAACATTACAAAAAAGTTAATTTTAAATCTTTCCAGAATTGGTATGCTTCATTTCTTGTGTTCTTGTCAAAAATTTTCCCAACCTAACCTACTGGGGAAAAACCAGACACTTTGTATTGTCTGACTTCCACAAATGTGTTCTTTATTCCCTCTTTTCCATTGATCAGGCCTTGACGTTCTTGAGGTGTATATGCTTTTTTGATACTTGGCTGCAGCACTTGATAACGCTTAAGACAAATCATACAAATAATTTGTTCAGTCACTAGGTCGTATCTGACTCTTCATCAGACTTAGGTCATATCTGACCCCATGACCACAGCACACCAGGCTCCCCTTTTCTCCACTGTCTCCCAGAGTTTGTCTAAATTCATGTTCATTGACACTATCCAGCCATCTCATCCTCTGCCGTCCCCTTCATTTGCCTTAAATCTTTCCCATCATCAGGATTTCTCGAATGAATTCTCATTTTGATACTTTGGAAGGACTTCACCTTCACAGCTGTATATTACTACTGGGGAAACCATAACTTTGTCTATATGGACCTTTGTCAGCAAGATGATGTCTCTGCTTTTTAATATGATGTCTAGGTTTACCACAGCTTTCCTCACAAGGAGCAAGCATCTTTTAATTTCATGGCTGCAGTCACTGTCTGCAATGATCTTGCAGCCCAAGAAGTTACAGTGGTACCTTGGTACTCAACTGCTTTGAAATTCATCGAATTTGGTATTCAATGCATTTTGATTTGAAAATGTCCTGGTACTCATTGTTTGGTACTCAATGCACAAGGTAGAACTTGTTGGCATTGGCCACCTTGTGACTCACTACATCATTCCTTATGGAAAAAGTTTTGTTTGGTACTCATTGTTTTGGAACTCATTGCACCTCCCAGAAACCAATTAACAATGAGCACTGAGGTACCACTGTAAAATCTGTCACTGCTTCCATTTCTTCCCCTTCTATTTGTGAAGAAGTGATGGGCCTGGGTGCCATGATCTTATTTTTTTATTTTTGCACTTTGAAGCAATCTGTTCTCCTTTCAATAGAAACCCAGTTTTTCAAGAACACCTTAAGAGAGTTTTTTGCATGGTTCTTGATTAACAGTAAAGTATGTACCTAATTCTATCATCAGCATTTTTACTTCTACCAATGATGTTATTCAGTTGGAAGGCTCTCTTATACGTGCAATTGTTGATATAGCTTAGTTCTCTGTGCAGGTATCTTTTTCTGTTTTTACTGCTTGGTAATACAATCTTGGAATCTTTTGCATTCCACACATGGATGACTTATGGGAGACTTGTAGGCATCCCCTTTGCCCACAATACCAGTAATCCATATACTTGAACCAACAAACCCATGTATGCATTTCCTCCACCACCATAAAATAGTTTTCTTTGGCTACTGTTTTTTAGCTATGGGTTGAAGTCTAATATAAATTATAAGTATTATCACTCAACCTATTCCTTGCAACTGCTGTGGATTGAGGACAGCAGCCTCCATTAAGGTAACTCAGGAGGCATTTCTGAATTGTTTTGTCTCTCAGACCACAACTCATCTTTTCTACTGTTCACTGAACTGATATTGGCAAGTTTCCATTTAGGGAACCTAACCTAATTTTAGGCCACAACCACAGCCACATATTGTCAAATGCATAAGTTATTTTTCCTTTCTATTGTGTGCTGCTCAAGTGACATTTGAAATACTCTGGAGTATATTGCATGCCATGTTTTAAGACAGAGTCTATGTAAGCACTATTGAAACATTGTAAACACTGGGTCTGGGTCTCTTGTAAAGCCAGTATTCCCTGACCAAGTGGAAAGTGTTCAGTATGTTGATCCAACTCCACCTTCAGGCAATTATTGCACAGACCTGCAGGTTTGTCTTACAGGGCCAACCGAACATATGTAGCCCACACTTGCTATCTATCATCAGTGTGGGGTGCTGTTTGGATTTGCTTTGATTTTCAAAATGCTTGCATATCTACCATGACTAAATGACAGCAAACCAATAACCTACACAAGACATATGAACTATCTCCATCATTCTGCAGACTGGAGGTGTCAGAAGAGGTGACTCTTGCAAAATAGTTTGAAAGAGGTTTTGCTTTGTAGCATGTTGATATACTGTTATGAGACATAGCCAAGACACCAATAGAAAGGTAATTAAGTGGAAAGTTCACTTTGGCACTACATAATAAATTCCATAGATTAACAGAGTTGGAAGGGACCTTGTAAGGTCATCTAGTCCAACCCCCTGCTCAAGCCGGAGACCCTACACCATTTCTGACAAATGGCAGTCCATTTTTTTCTTGAAAGTCTCCAGTGATGAAGCTCCCACAACTTCTGAAGGCAAGCTGTTCCATTGGTTGATTGTTCTCACTGTCAGAAAGTTCCTCCTTATTTCTAGGTTAAATCTCCCCTTGGTTAGTTTCCATCCATTATTCCTTGTCTGGCCTTCAGGTGCTTTGAAAAACAGCTTGATCCCCTCCTCTCTGTGGCAGCCCCTCAAATATTGGAACACTGCTATCATGTTTCCCCTGGTCCTTCTCTTCACTAGACTAGCCATGCCCAGGTCCTGCAACCGTTAATCGTACGTTTTAGTCCCCAGTCCCCAAATCATCCTGGTTGCTCTTCTCTGAACTTTTTCTAGTCTCAACATCGTTTTTATAGTGTGGTGACAAAAACTGGATGCAGTATTGTAGGTGTGGTCGTACTAAGGCTTTATAGAGTGGTATTAGTACCTCAAATGCAATTATTTTCATATGGAGAGAATGGAGAACTCTTGGCCCTGAGAAATCAGTGACTATGAGAGATCAATTGTGATATCACAGAGGTGAAAAAACTCTTGGCATACTAAACGCCTTCCTTCAAATATTTACATGCAGATAAGAGCAAGAGAGTGAAACCCCTTTGGAGCCCCAGGAAGGTTAATTATGTGCAAACTAAATCTATTTTTCACACAACATGACTCAGTGCAATTTGACCTGCAATCCATAATTTTCAGCATCTCCATTTTCTCCTCATTAAGAGGTGCCCCCTTGAGCCAGAAACATATTTTTATCTCACTTGAAGATATATAGTGCCCCCCGACACAACCTGAAGGCAATTGTGGAGAAGTCTAATTCAAATATACCTAGGCATGTGTAGTATTTCTGTTGGTGAAAATCACAACTAAATATGAGCGCAGGAGATTACAACATAGCCTGCCCTGTTTATAGCTGTCTTTCCAGGTTCCCCTTCAAGTTGCCCCTCCCCCCACATCAGCACTACAGAATCTCTAGGTACATAGGGTGTCTACTATGTTTTCCTGCTTTATACTTGGCCAAATAAAGGAACAAAGAGAGGGGTAGGTACAAGTGACCACTTGGTCTATTCCCAGTCTATCAATGGCTGTTTTTCTACCAAAATCAGAATAATCTACACATATACATATAAAACACAGACAAACATATTCATATGCATACAGTTTCCAATTTGTGCAAATCACATCAGAAACCCCACAATAGATGATGATGATGATGATGATGATGATAATAATAATAGTAATAGTAATAATAATAATAGTAATAATAATAATAATTTTATTTATATACCGCCCTTCTCCCGAAGGACTCAGGGCGGTGCACAGCCAAATAAAACGTCAAGATTCAAAAGTTAAAAACAATTAAAACACAATTAAACATTTGGCCCACTATTTAAAACCAAACCCCTATGCAGATAAAACC
>JANHZT010000385.1:42167-52453 GCA_032468215.1 Stegonotus admiraltiensis
CCAAACAGAGCTTCAGAGGCTTTTTTTCTGAAGCTCTGTTTCGGAGGCTTTCAGAGGCATGAAAAAAAAGTATTTTCTGAAATGGAGTTTCAGAAGTTTCAGAGGCAGGGGGGAAAAAAGCAAAAAAAAAAAGCAAGGCACAGTACTCACAACCAAGGAACCTGTTGCTAAAATTCACCTCTGGGAACAGTTGTCTGGGGGTATTCTGGGAGGATAATCCACCTGCCAATCAGCTTTTTAAAAAATTTTCCTCCCCAAAAACTAAGCTGCGTCTTATACTCTGAAAAATATGATAGGTGTTCTGATGTCTCTATGGTAACTCCTTCAGGTCTTTGCCAAACATCTGTTGAGATGACCTTGGTTCCCATGGATGATTTCTTGTTTTTGGCTAGGACTAGCATTCCAAACCTTTCCCTCCCCAAATAGTCTGTGGCAAGCTGAGAAATGAAAATATGGCCACAACAGTATAGGCACGTTACCAAACGTTAGGGTGCTTTTTTTTTTCTTTATGGTTTCAGGGTGATGTCCCAAGTTCTAGTTGGCGGATACTACGATGGCAAGATTTATTTATTTCAGTCTGAATTCTATGGCTGGTCTGGCTTGTTGTCCTTCAGGATACCTGAAGAGAGGAAGATGATCTTGACAGAGATAGGCCAGGTCTATTACCAAAGGAACAAGGGTTTAAAAGATGGCTTAGGTCTAAAACAAGGAGTATGGACAAGCAATTTAGGCAGAACTCCCTAATTCACATAAGCATAAGGCAGGGAGGGAGCAGTAAATCACAGTCAGACTTGTAAGATTCTGTTACTATAATTGATATTAATTAAGATACTTTTAGCCTTTTAATGGAATTGGTTTCTTGATTTGATCTATATAGGGATTTAGAACTAGACACATGAAGCAGTATTTCAGCTGATTTCCCCACCCCTTTGAAATGATTGACTCACTAAAGGTGGAGATAAAGTTTAATTGGCATTAGATTTTAGCTATGAAGAGAATATGGCTGAAGGGTAGGGGGAGTTGATACACTGTGCAAACTTCACAAAGATCCAACAGGATGGTTGTGATTCTATACTTTGATGAAAACATTTAAATTTAGTTGACTATAGGATAACCTAAGACTTTTTCTCAGTATCACCAGGGAAATATATTCATTTTAAACTTCTAGAGAAAACTGCTTCTGTAGAGTTTGATGTATAATTAATGCTGAGTACGCTTAAATAAAACTATTTTCAATAAATCGCATTAAATCTCTATGGTGAAGAATTATAGCATCTTCTCAGTTTTCACAGGTTGTTATACTGCACAGCAAAATTTTTACAGTTGTCGGTTTTGACTGTAAATGTAAACATTTACAAAATTCAAAGCAGAATGCAGAGTATATTGCAAAAGAAATGAATTACATCTTAGTCTGGATTCCAATTATGCTTCGAATAGAAATTATCTTCTATGTTTTTTCTTTCTTGAATCTTGCTTTTCCTTTCATACAGGAATTTAGAAATGAAAACGAAAACTAGAATGTAACATACAGAGTGGTCTTTGAAGCACTTGAGCTAAGACAGGTATTCAAAATGAGTGCTGAATCACGGCAAAGCAACCTGTGCTTTGAAATTGTATCTACAGTTTCCACAGAGTAGCATTCAAACAACAGATCAATCTTTAGCAATACTGCAATGGAATCCTCCTAAGGCCCAATTGAACTAGAAGAATAAAAGCTAACTTTGCCTTTCTCTTGGTAAATTAAGCAGTAATTTACATTGCAGTATTTCCTAGACAATAGGCTTAACTTAATATTGGCAAACCAACCAAGCTGGCAAACTAGCAAGGATTTTTTTGATGCCTGATTATTTCATCTATCTTGTTTACATATTTTACAACCTTAATATTAAGAGCACTTATTTTCGTATGCAATATGGTACTTGTTATTCTTGCAGAAAAATGTTTCTGTTACAGAAATTTAATGTTTTGTTTATTTTCAAATTCAGAATTTATTAAGATCACACATAATTATGTGAAATTTACTTTATAGCAAGTCAGACAATAGGCCCTTTTAGCCTAGATTTCTTTAACCTTTCAGTTTTTTTCAGGGCAACATCCATCATCATGGACCATGCTGTCTCATGGTAATGAGAACTGTAGCTTGCAGTAGTTGGAGGAAGTCAGATTGCAAAAGTCTGGTTCATTTTGTTTGATTGGGTTTTGTTAAAAAGTATTAAAATACACGGAAAGAAGATGCTCTTCCAAATAAGGCTTTCGATCTGTGGTTCGCTTTCTCTGCAGCCAGTTCCAATCGGGATTGATAGGTAGGGAGAGGCTCAATCTGAAGTTTGTGGAGTGACTCAACTCTCTCACCCTTCTTGTTTTATATGTCTATGAAGCTACTTAATGAAGCCATCCATCAATGTATGGTCAAGAATCATCAGTATGTTGCTGATACCTAGCGGTGTATCTCAACATCTGGTTAACCAAGTGATTTGTGTTGAGATCTTGCCTCAATGTCTAGAGGCTATTTGGTTTTCAATGGGAAGGAACAGCCTCAAGTTCAAGATGTCAATGACAATACTTTTGTATGTTTGTGTGGTGTGTGTGTATACAAAGAATATATATATATCTTTCTCTCCTTTTGCTTTTGTGTTTTGTTTCATTTTTTATTTTACATTATTTTATACAGATATGTTTGAAAATGGATTAATAAAAACATATGGTTTTTAAAAATTTCTGACATGACCAAGTGGCTATGGATGCATTCTTCTTCTGATGCTAGAGATTCTCCATATTGATTCTGATACTTCCTCATAAAGAACTGATTGCAATTAGGGATCCTTCTGGACTCACAGTTTTTCTTCAAAAAGTAGGGGGCTGCTGTGATTAGGAAGACTCATCTGAAATTTTTCCTGGACTTGGAATCCATCTCATTCATGACTCCTTGGTCACCTCACTTGCGGCTATTTGAAGACACCATCTCTCTCCCATTGTTTCTTGCTCCATAATATCCAGCAGAGCAGGCTCACTTCCTGGCTCATCCATTATGCAGTATCATGACGGAATCAAGGAAATAATTTGGAATAGCATCCCCCACCCTGCAAGATTCAAACTGCCCTGACACTGCATGCTTTTAAATCACCTTTGAAAAACATTTTGGGATAAGGCATGATATGAGAGTCAGTTTGCTCTACCGGTTAGGGCCCCAGCCAGAAACTGGGAGATCATGAGTTCTATTCCCACCTTAGGCATGAAAGTTGGCTGAGTGACTTCGGGCTTGTTACTCTCTCTCTCAGCACAACCCACTTCACAAGGCTGTCATTAGGGGAGGAATAGGAGAAGCAAGAAGTATTAGGTATGATCACTGCCTTGAGTTATTTATAAAAATAATAAAGGTAGGATATAAATATATACTAAACATAAATATATACTAAACATAAATATATAAATAAATATGATATCAATCTGGTGTGTAATATCTGCTTATATTGGGGGTATGTCTGATCCCTTCACCATTGTGTTTATTTTTTGTTAAGCTTTTAGTACTGTATCTGTTTCCAATCTGTACACTGTCCAGAATCAGTATTGAGTTGAGTGGCATTATACATCTAAACTATACATAATTAAATATGAATTGGGGAAAAAAATCCGAATAACTACTAGGGGGCAGCAAAAAGACACAAAGAGCTCTCAATCTTATTGGTGATTATCTGGGGTTTTGCAGCCCACGTATGTTAGCCCTACTTCTAAGTTATAACCCTTCCTATCATCCTAGAGAAGGGTTTCCCAAAATGTGAAGCATAGCTCCCTTGAGGAGGTGCAGACAGAGTCCAGAGGAGGTGTAAAGAACTTTTTAGCTACATTGTTAAAATAAATCCACCTTTCCCAAAGTTTCAGTGCATTGCTTTCAATGTTCTTTGATTGTATGTTTGGATTTTTAGAGGAGGTGTGTACATTAACATTGCACTAAAGGGAGGCTTGATGGAAAAAAAGTATAGGAGCTCCAGTCCTGGAGTTTCAAATATTCCAAGTCATCCCTCTCCTTTCTTAAAGTTGGAGCACTTGATAATTAAATACCTCCATTTTGCCATAATTCTTAAAGGCAGACAAATGAAGTCTTGTATAGCCAGGAAGCAATAAAGGAAGGAAGGTTTCATTTTCCTTACAACATGCAACAAGGTATGGCTCTGCTCATGGGACACGAAGGTTTTGTGTTATTATGTGTATACATAGAATGCATGTAAGTGCATGTGTAAAGAGAGAGCAACAATTCCCATCAGGAAAAAGCTAGCCAAGTACCAAAAGACGAAAGCCAACAACAGCAAACAACGGCTGTCAGGAAGAAGCCAGTGCACTGCAGCCCCCTCTAGGGTACCACAGTGGAGTTAAATAAGAAAACAGCAACTGGGAGCAATGAAGAAAGAAAGAGAATTATGAAGTTGGCTTCTTGAAAAGCATTGGAAAGAAATGAAGAAAACAACAGCACCAGAACTTATTCCAAAAAGGACAAACCTTCTCTCTCAAAGTTTCTAAGGTAGGGAACCACTAGACATTAGTTCCCATGTGCAGTGGAGATAACTTGGCTTTTTGGAACACAGTCTTCTAGAACAATTTTTGGAAAGCCTGCAACAGATGTCTAAAAATGAAAAAAAAAAGAAGTCTGGGCACCTTATTCACAGAAATCAAGTGTATCCATCAGACATGACAATTCTATAGCACAAAGTTTTTTGCAATTGCATTTGAAAAACCATCCAGAGCAACAGTCCCCAATCTTTCCAGCTTTGTAGACTAGCGGCAGTGGAGGTGGGGGGGGGGCAAGGGATGGTTCTGGGCCGCACAAGAGGCAGGTGCTCACAGCTTCACTTGTGCAAGCGGTGGACGCTTGTGCTAGTGCAGGGGTGTCAAACTCAAGGCTTCGGGTCGCATCCAGCCCATGGGGTACTTAGATCAAGCCTGCAGGGCCACCCTGGAAACAGCAAAGAATCACCCTGCGGTGCCTCTGATAGCGAAAATGGAGCTCCGGAGGGTCACGTGCCTGGCCCTCCCGAGCTCCATTTTCTCAAGTAGAGGGTTGCAGGAGGCTGTTGCAGCCGAAAACGGAACTCAGGAGCCCATTTTCACCGGCAGAGGGCTCATGCCACCATAGGTGCCCCCCAACACAAGTGACATCAAGCTGGCCACGCCCACCCTGGCCTCCCGAGATCAAACACAACCCTGATGTGGCCCTCAATGAAATCAAATTTGACACCCCTGCGCTAGTGCATGCTGCTCTATTTGTGCAAGCAGCATGCACACCTGCTGTTTGCACAAATAGACACAAAGAGCTCGCTTACCCACTGCTTGCGCAGCCCTGTTCAGAACTGGCCATGGCCTGGGGACCCCAATCCGAAGGACAAATGCATCCACATGTGCACTTACATTTGTAACTGTTTGTTTTGTATATACTGTGTTTTCCGTAGGGTAAACTCCTGAGTGACGTTTCTGGAAATTTAAATAGCACCTTCCTCCTGAAGCACACCTTAAATGCCAACTCTCAAGAGCCAAAGTGGAAGGAGGGAATCCTGTTTTTAAGGTTTTTGAACATACCTTGCCAGTTATTATTTGGCACAAAACACTGGTCTAGATAATCTTTTGGCTGGCCTGATTCAGCATGGCTGTTATAAACTTACACCTACATGTCATGGAGATCCTCGGTTTAGTTATGCTTATAAGTATCCTGTAAATGACATGGAAGGTTTAAAACAAGCAGCAGATGGCTGTTTCCAATTCATGCCGGTCTGGGGGAAGGAATCAATCTTTATGGTTGTGTCACTTGAAAATGGTCAGTTTTTGAAGATACACAAAAACAGAGTAGTTTGGACTTGTTCAAATTGTTTCCCCAGACGTTAGTTGAACTCAAATAGTTTACTTTGCCACATTTTAATTCTAAGCACAGTCCATGTGGACTAACAGGAATGGTTAGACACATGTAATCTGACAACTTAGTTCTAAACTTGTTTAATAACAAAGAAACGGGACTGAATTTGATAAAGTTCAATTCCTAAGTCGGTTTATTTAAGAGCACCCCTTAATTTGATTTACTGATTGCAGAGTTTACACTTGGGTTTGTTGTTTTTTTTACATGAATAATTTGGCTGACTGCGAGAGCTGTTTTTTTAAAAATGTAAATTCCACAATAGTCTCCTAAGAAAGGCCTTTCCAATAAAGATGTTTAAAGATACAGACTCAAAATTGTACTTAGTGTTAACCACTGTCCTTAATGGAATGGTATATAATTGGTAGTTACTATATATGCAACTAGGAAAGTAACCAAATAACCTTCTAAACCTTTAGCTGAGGCAAATTGTTCTTCCTCCATGCAATTAATATTCACTTTTAACAATATTATTTTATGGAACTAGCTGGATACCCGTGCTTTGCTACTTATGACCATTTTTCACACTTACAACCATTGTAGCATCCCCTTGGTATTGACAGATTCTCATTGTCATGATCACCAACAAAGTATATCTGGAGAAATGAAGGCTGCTGCTGAGGCCCCGCTATGATACTGCCTATCCTGTGATAGACCAGCCCTTGCACTTTAAATGTTGGCATAAAATTTCCCTCCTTCACCTCTCTGGCTCTAAAAGATGTCATTTTGAAGTATCCGTTGTATTTCTGGGCAGCAGACAGACAGTCTTTTCCCTTTAACTGGTGTTACAGTAGAAGGAACAGATTCGTCTGAACTGAGGAGGTCAGTGTAAGAAGTGAGTTGGGGCTGGGACACCATGCAGGAAAAATTCAGTTCACAATCCGTTGGCTCAGTGGTGGTCGGTGATTGAAACTCATAAGGGAATATCTCTCCCGCTGCCTTCAATCTGGAAGCAGTTCCATAGGTGGAAGGTGTAGACATTTTGGTGAGGTAGCGACGTTTAGTACTGTAAGGAGCCCTAGATCACTCCTGAGTGAAGGAGTGGAACGTCTGTCAGTGTGACTTGAGGTAGCGGAATGTGAGGCAACTGGCAGTTGGAACTTTTCAGGTGGGGAGTGGGAGTAGAATGTCTAACTCCTTAGCATCAGAGCGTGTTAATATACTGTATATGAATATACTTTATATGAAATACTAATGATCTGATTGTCATTTTGAAAAATCCTTTGTTAGTGAGCACCTAGAAGCCAAGAGGAACGTACGTGCCAATTTTCAAGTTTGTAGGTTTTACCGTTCTGGAGATTTTGTGATGAGTGAGTGGATTTCGCTTTTATATATAGATTCAGAAGGGTTTCATCAAAGTAAGTCTACCTTTCCCAAAATTACACTTTCTTGTCTTGAATAGTTTACATATTTATGAACATACTTACTTATATATACTTGAATAAATTGAATAGCTGATGGAAAAGTGAATTTCTTACCCCAGGACAATATTAATTAGATTATACATATCATGGACACTCACTGATTGGTTTATTTTTTAATTTAAACTGCATTTTGAACATTAAACTGCATTTTGAACCTCCCAGAGTCTCCTTGTAGGGGAGATGAACACCATAAAATGTTATAAATAAATAAATGAAATGAAATAAACTTAAAGAGACACGATGTGTTAGTGATGAAAGTATAAAATCTGGGTGGTAAAATCTGAGGGGGAATGTCTGTATATAAGTAAGTACATGTGTGTGTGTGTGTGTGTGTGTGTGTGTGTGTTAGTTGTTGACCTTAAAATGTAATACTAAAACATTTATCTAAACTGTCAATTCAATGTGTTTAATGGAAGAGATCTGAGGCATATTATTTCTTGTGCCTACACATGCATAGTACAATTGAATAAACCAACCGGCTTATCCCTGATTATGATGCCATGGAAAAAATCCTGTGCTAAACCAACTTCATTCTTCTCACAGCAGTTCCAAGAGCCCTGGGATATTATCAACACAGAACTGGCATCTACTGGTTTTTTTTTGTTTAATTTTCTTTTTTCTTTTATTTCACCAGTTAGAAGTATGTATATTGTCTATTAGAAGAAAAGGACCATTTTCCTTGGGAAAATTCTTAGCTTGTCTAGGATAAAGCATGAGACAAGCCAATAAAGGCTTTAAAGGCTCCATGGAAGTGAGTCCATTTAAGTTTTATCAGTAGGGGAACGGTAAAAGTACTTCAGGATACAAGGACAGGAAATGTGCAATCAACTTGCAAACAAGTTCCTTCCCTTTCCCCTTGCAATACTTCAAGGACCTACTGAGCTGATGAAATATTTTGGAATGATATCTGGCTAACCTTCATCCTGAGAGCTTATACCTGATAACAGCGGAGTACAAGAGTCAGGTTCTAAAATGGGCTTGATCACAATACCGCCACTCAAGAGTAGCTAAGCTATCAGGCAGCTGTCATCTTCTATATAGTGCCGAGCGATGAAAATGTCATGAACTCCATAAAGAAAAATATTTGTTTTTATTAAAATGCCACTCTTATCATGGGCTGACTGCAGGGTCTCTAATTACTGTGTCATTTTTAGGAATGAATAATGACCCTCTGGTGCGATATGTCAATTGTCTACCTGTCTGTAAACAATGACCTTCTGATTCAGATTCATCAACAATGACCAGCTTTTTATTACCATATCGGCACCATCAATTGATGCTACTCGTTGCTACGGAAAATTGAAACAAACACTGCAAACTTCCAACAAACTTTGAAAACAGAAAGGGAAAATCGTAGAGCATTTCCCGAAGCCATGATTTTCTACAGTTCAGTTCTGTTGGTCAACTTGTAGATCAATAGAAATGGCCAAGATAATTTAAAAACAAATTATTCCTGAGAATAAAAGAATACTGCCAGGCAAAGGAAATATTGAAGGGTTGCAGGTAGTCCTCAATTTACAACAGTTCATTTAGTGACTGTTCTAAGTTACAACAGCATTAAAAAAAATGCTTATGACCATTTTTCACATGACCATTACAGCATTCCCACGGTCACAAGATCAAAATTCAGACGCTTGGTAAGTGACTCATATTTATGACAGTTGCAGTGTCCCAGGGTCATGTGGGCTCTGAAAAACAAAATCAATGGGAAAGCCAGATTTACTTAACAACCCTATTACAGTGGTGAAATCTGCCCGGTTCTATCCAGCTCACCGAACCGGTAGCACCAGCGGCGGGAGGCTCCACCCACCAGCTGGGACGTCATTACATCCTGTTTTTTTACCCGCACACTCTGGTTCCCGAACTGGTAGCAAAAGTAAGTGGATTTTACCGCTGCCTATTACTAACTTAATAACTGCAATGATTCCATTCACAACTATGGCAAGAAAGATCGTAAATGGGCAAAACTCACTTAACAACTGTTTCACTTAGCAACAAAAATTTTGGGCTCAATTGTGTTCAATTGAATACCAGAGGTGGTATTCAGCAGGTTCTGACCAGTTCTGGAGAACTGGTAGCGGAAATTTTGAGTAGTTCAGAGAACCAGTAAATACCACCTCTGACTGGCCCCACCCCCATCTATTCTTTGCCTCCTGAGTCCCAGCTGATTGGGAGGAAATGGGGATTTTGCAGTAACCTTCCCCTGGAGTGGGGAGGGAAATGGAGATTTTACAGTATCCTTCTCCTGCCACGCCCACCAAGCCACGCCCACAGAAACGGTAGTAAAAATGTTTTGAATCCCACCACTGAGGACTACCTATAGTTTAATATACAGTGCATGATTTGCCAAGGAAGGTCTATTTCATACACACTGACACCTGTGAACTTAGACATATTGCAATAAGGAAAATGTATTGAAAGAATACAGAAAAATTTATAGAGCAGCGATGTATTAAAACTAGAGGTCATGGCAGGCTCATTTTTGTTGCAAATACAAGCATAAAAGAAGTAACTGACCACAGAGAAGTCTATTCCCTACATTTCTGCATCTGGGTCAGTCTATACAACTTATTGTATAATACATCTTTCTTTGATTGTTTTTTGAACCTTATAGCATGCAGGGAATATTATTTTTGGAGGGAGAGGGATAAATCCCCTTTCCCCCCAGTAATGATTAATCTCTCACAAAGTTTTAAACAGCCTAAAAAAGAAAGACATCATTGCATGATACACATACTGGGAGTAGACTCTTTAGCAGCATTCATTCACATATCAGCAGGTTGTACAAATTTAAATTCTGGTTGAAACAGAACTAAAAATAAAAAGCTTTGATCACAATATGAAACTATGGCACCTTTAAAGCTTTAGAGCCGTGGTAGTACAGTGGACTAAAACACTGTTATTAACATCTGCTGCTTGCAATTTCTGCAAGTTCAAATCTCACCAGGCTCAAGGTCGACTCAGCC
>JANHZT010000385.1:139921-150037 GCA_032468215.1 Stegonotus admiraltiensis
AGGAGAGGAGGGGAAGAGAGGGGAGGGGAGGGGAGGGGAGGGGAGAGGCAAAGCGAAGTGAAGCGAAGCGAAGCGAAGCGAAGCGAAGCGAAGCGAAGAGAAGCGAAGAGAAGAGAAGAGAAGAGAAGAGAAGAGAAGAGAAGAGAAGAGAAGAGATAATTCCACACAAATTCAGGGTCAGAGAGATGATGATGTATTTTTACAGAAAAGAAAACTATTAAATAAATTTTGAAGGCAGAGTTCTTCATGGTGAAATCACCAAGAAGCAGCTACTTTGATTGAAAAGTCAGCCCAAATCCATGTATTGCAGTTGCAACTGTGTTAGAACACTGGGCTTTTCTTCCCCAAACAGAATTTTGCTATAGATGCTGTTAACTGTGCTATGGGACCCTCTAATGGATGATAACATGAGGTGCAATGTTACATGCCAAAAGTGCTGAAGAAATGGAACTACAATACAGCAATTCTCACATTATCTGCTCGTAATATTCTTTTTAAAGTAGGTAAGATAATAACAGATGATGTCATTCTGGTCTGTTATACGCATTTATTCCACAAGCAAACTTACCCTCTCATTCTTTCTGCTCACATACAGTATATAACTGCAAGATGCATGTACTATATGAATGTGAAATTTCCATCCTACTACTTTTACTTATATAAAGTACAGTATTTTGTTCTAAAACATATTTCAAGTCCTGCACAACTAAGATTGGCTCTTGATAAGTTAGCAAAAGTAAAAGCTAAAAGTGTTTTACACAAAGTCTTTCATTAGGGTTAATCTACATTAATTATTAGGGGCTGTGTGTGGCACAGTGGTTAGAATGCTGCATTGCAGGCTAATTATGCTGGCTGTCGATGGCCAGCATTTCGGCAGTTCGATTCCTACTGGCTCAGGGTTGACTCAGTCTTCCATGCTCTCACATCATTAATGTTTAGACCAGAGAGGTCAATAAAATTAATAAATTAAAAAGGTGTATTTAGACTTAAGAAAGCTAATAAAAATAGAATGCAAAGATATTTCATTCCTTGTAGCCAGCCACAAAGGATTTATTTTAAATGCTTCATTTTTTCCTTTAAAACCAGTAAACAGAAAGAGAATGGAAAAAGGAGAAGATTGCAACTTCTTATACCCTAGTTACTAAGAAAACTCCTATCTTGAAAGAGTGCCCAATATAAATAATTATTTGTTCTGACATTGCTCATGAGCCTTAAAACATGCTTATCTCTCAAAATGTCAAAAAAATAAATAAATCCCCAGCACTTAAGAAAAACCAAGGTACAGTTTGTTCTCAATATATTCAAAACTATTACCTTAGAAATAAATTTGGAGATAATCAAAACCATGTTGATCCACATCTTCACAAGTAAACTTCTGTGTTCTAATAAGTTCAACAGAAACATAACAACGGTCATTCCTGTTACTCTGTTTCATTAACAGTTTCTCAACATTTTATTTTAGACTGTTAGGAATACAGTATAAGAGGAAAGCAGGACAATGAAGCTCCATTAGGTAATTCAGAACAGATGACATTATCAGAAAGACCTCATTATTCAGGCAAGTAAATAATGAAACGTCTGGGTTTTGCTACTGTTTCAGACAAGTTTGCATAATCAATTAAATATTCAATTAGAAGTGAGATACTTTCCATTCTTGATGGGGGGAAAAAATCTGAACTCATAAATTCTCTGCATTCTTCTAGCAATTCAAAGAGTTCTAATTCAAATATATCTCTCTGCAAGATTATTGGCCTTTCTAATTAAAATTAAAATGTTGCATTTAAGCTGTCTCAGATAATCACCGATGTATTTAATGAATTTACCTCCAAGAAATTATGCATAGGATTATGTTTAAGATTACATTCATCCCTTCGAATTTTATTAGTACATCTTTTTACATACACTCATTTTTTTTTACAATAAAGCATTGAGAAAATAATTAGTCCTTTGATTATAAATAATTGCAAAGCAGAATGTATGGTAAATATAACCATTTATTCTCCCTATACACAGAGCTATGAATCTGCTGAAATCAGATTCAGCTCCTCCCTACATCAGTTTGAAATAGCTTTCCTTCTGGTTAGCCTCTGTGTGGAAAAGGGATTGAATTTCAGTTCAGGTGAGAAGCTGCCAGGGAAGGAAAGATTAAATCAACTTTCCTTGCCTGCAATTAGTCTGATCTATATCTGTGGTCTTATTCTGGAGTAAATAAAAATTGTTGGGGAGCTTCATGCTAGCTAATTAACATAATGTGACTCTCAGACATGTTTATCCTTTCAAATCTACGGTGAAAATTTTGGACTTTAATTTTCATTCCTACGCTAGAATACACATATCATTTTTAAGTGTATCCAGACTGAGGAAAAGTGGGGGAGGGGGGAGGAATCTGTATTTCTCCCATCAGTAAATATCTATCTCATATATAGAATTGTTATGGTTATGGTTTGGTCTGATTTCATATGCTTCAAACCAGAAGGGATACAGTCTTGTGCATAGCCACAATTTCTGCAACTTTCAGAATCCATGAAAAGTTATGGTACAACATTGTGAATGGCTGAGCTTGCTGGATCATACAACATGCGCTATAATGATTATAGACTTTTTTTTCCTGTAAAAAATCCTATTACTGTTGGTAAATTATAAACAGGCTGTTACATGTTCAAAAGAAATGCAGGTAGTCCTATACTTACAACAGTTCATTTGGTGACATTTCAAAATTACAATGATGCTTTAAAAAGTGACTTATGACATTTTTCACACGACGATGGCAGTATCCCCATAGTCCAAAATTCAGATGCTTGGCAACCGGTTCATATTTATGACGGTTGCAGTGTCTCAAGCTCATCTGATTATTTTTTGCAACCTTCTGACAAGCAAAGTCAATGGAGAAGCCAGGTTCACTTAACAACCATGTTACTAATTTAACATTTGTAGTGATTGACTTAACAATCACGTCATGAAAAGTCATAAATGAGGCAAAATTTACTTAACTATCTCACTTAGCAACAGAAATATTGGATTCAATTGCGATCATAAATCGAGGACTACTTGTAAAACAGCAACAATTATTCTCTAACAACTGAAGGTTAGAATATTGGTTGGTAGCTGGGACCCTCTAGAACAGTGATGGCTAACCTTTTCCAGACTGAGTGCCCAAATGCGTGTGTGTGTGCCCAAACCCACAACATGCAATGCACGTATGACTGTGCATGTGCCCCGCCCCCATGCATGCATGTGCAGCCCCCTGTATGCGCCCCGCCCCTGCATATGCGTGTGCGGTCCCCAGAAATGTGCCCCGCCCCCCACACATGCACGGCAGAGACCCGAAGACCAGCTGGACGGCAGGAGGCATGCACATGCATGCGCAGCAAAACTGAACTGGGGCAACAGCTCACGTGCCATCAGAGAGGTCGCTGCGTGCCACCTCTGGCACACATGCCATAGGTTTGCCATCATGGCCCTCGAATATTTACCCAATTACTGACAGCAATAGTTAATGAAATAAGACAAATATAAATGGTCTGTTTATCTCACAAACTTGAAACCAAGTCATGCCCCAAATTAAAAGTGCAGATGACTCATAATGTAATATATAATATTCCCCAAGTGACATGGTAAAGCATGAATACATTCAAAAGCAAAGTACTTACTGACATTTCTGTCATTAAGACTTCCAGACCAAATACATTGTATAGGATTAAAAAGAGCATCTTAAAATCATTTCCCCCCCTCAAAAACAGCTGAAAAATATATGGTGAAATTAAGAATTAATCTCAAAAAGTATAGTATTTATGCATGTAGGCATAAACCAAGTACAAGGTGAAAAAACATTGTCAGGGTTCCAAATAACATCCCCAATGAAAGAAGACTCTGAGGCTAGAAGTTCCTCAAAGTTCCAGTTTATTAGAGATGTCATATTGGCACATCTGGGAAAACCCGAATCTGAAAGCTTCCAGGTTTTCCCCACCCATAGGAGAGTCCAAGTCCCTGCCCAGCACCCACATGTCCATCACATGGCCCAATCAATGCACCGTCCCAACTGGAGATGTCTCCCAGTCACACCGCTCCAGGTGCAGGGTAACTTGTCACAGAAAGGAATGTTATTTTGATTATATATCTCCTCTGCTCCAAACAATACCCCTGCCAGTTTTCTACAGCACTAAATGTGGCAGGCCTGAAGATCCAGTGCAAAAGATGGCTTCCAAGCCTGACACATTCAGAGAAAAGATAGCTTCTTCAACTGATTCAACTGACAATCTTCAAATTCAACAGAGGATTCTTTCAAATACTGCTTGAAGATTGTCATTTTTACTGGCCCTGCTGCTTTTATCTCCAGATTGTGACAGGAAAGCCATCTAGTACAAGGTAGGATATTCCTTGTCTTTACAAAATTAATGCATGGAAAAAACAGGAATGTGTAACACTACTGTAGTATATTAACAGAGACAACACAAGATGCAAGATGAAAGGCTTCAAGCCAATGTTAACTTTAAAACTAAGATGATGTCAATTCCAGTTTAAAGATAGGGACAGAATATTTTGATATCACACTTTCATTTCATCATGTGTTATCTTCAGTTTAACATCTGTAAGTGCTTTGGGAAACTGACATTATTTCAAGGGACTGTCCAATAAACTTAATCCCTCAAGGACATGAGAGAAAAATCATGTTTTCCACTCTTCTGGTTGTAGTAGATTCATTGTAATGGAACATAATAATTAGTTAGAAGTATATAAAGGCAAATGTTCCAAGGTATGCCTATAAGTTTAAAAGCTACGAATAATTCAAAGAAATTGAACCCAAGAGGAAACTGGGCTTCAGGCTGGGCAAGGATTGTAAATATGCAATTGAACAGTGTTTACGGTTCCATAATTGCACTTACATAAATGAAAAAAGAACTTTCCTATATAACCTATATATTACAATATTCAAGCCTAATGCTGTGGTAATTTTCTTATATGATATACTTTTACTCAGGAAAAAAGTGATGGGGGTTTTATTTGTACCTTAAATAATGTGCAAAATTGGAAGGAAAAGCTATACTCCAACAGCATGTTAAATGTGCTGCTGAAGACTTAAAGAGTCTTTAAGTCTGCCTTAAAACCTAGTAATATATACTATTATTTATGGTCACTAATTATACATGGCTTTCTCAAATATACTGGATATGATTTAGACCTGATCAATGCAAATAAGCTATTTCATATGAGAATAAAAACTTAGGAGGCATGAAGGATTATTTTAGGTACTGCTTTATGTACTAACTAGTGAACCATAGCTGGCACTATTGAAGTGAAGCCAACTTTGAATGAATAGAAGTTAAGAAAAATAGTAATCTTAAGAAGCACAAAAGTGATTATAGCTATTTTAGGATAATAAAATAACTAAAGTCTTATTTCCAAACCCTCTGAAATATTTGCTGAGGAAAAAAACCCTAGAAAGTTAAGGAGGTATGATTTTCACTGATACACTGTTTTAGGAGCAAATAAATGGATCTTCATCCATGTAACAATGTTTGTTGAATGACAAAAGACACAATGGTATATGTGTGCCACATGAAAACAATCAATGGAAGGAATTACAGCTCTTCCTTTTCTAAAACTGCTGAAACTAGTATCTACATTCTAGGGGGCACCTATTAAAAAAAATAGAATTCTTTATTGGCCAAGTGTGATTGGACACACAAGGAATTTGACTTTGGTGCATAATATAATGGGAATTATATTCTTAAGTTTTTCAATTCTGCAATGATGTTCAACTTCCCAACATGTTTCAACTATAGCATCTACTAAGATAAAATCAGCAATATGTACAGTAGAAGGCAACACTTAACCTATCTTGGTCTAATCATATATTTAGATATGATTAGGTGGGATAAGGCCGGGGTGAGAGGCTATCAAGAATAACAGGATAGACTGTGAGAGTGAGTGAGAAGAAAAGAACTATGGCAGAAGGCCATAGCAAAGTACTTTCATATTCTTGCTAAGATGAGTTATTGGAAGTCATACTGAAGCAATTCCTTGAAATGTATTATGAAAATATAAGGAATGAGACATTAAGTATCTAGATGTGATATGGCAGATATCAAGAAAAAAGACAATTATTTAAATTCAGAGATGCAAATGGTTTAGTGAACTTTGAAGGTATAGCGTCAAAAATATGCTATATGTTCAAATTATTCCCTCTGTAATAAAATGTATCTCATTGTGTCCCTAATATAATTATTGAATGGAACACAAATTGCCCCATGTACTAGCCTAGCAAAAGTATAGGTCACTCAGTTGACATTCCTTAAGAATTTGTCAAAGTCCTAATTTCATTTCTACTGCTTGACTGTAGATACAGAAATAGAAATATTAGTAGAGAAATCAAAAGAAATGCATACACCTCATCCCATGTTTCAAAAACACATGTCTAGCCACTTGATACATGAGAATCTCATCTGTTCAGTACCAAGCAATGGATTCTCATTAGTTCTTAGTGGGTAACAACAAGGAAAGGGAAAGATTAGTTATATGTCATTGCATATTTTTTGATGCTAGAAACATATCTAGACAAGCTCATCTAGTTAAATGCAGTGGCCTATCTACTCCAGTAGTGAGTGCTCTTTCCTAACAGGAAATCATTCCTCACAACATTAAAAAAAATCAAAATGGTTTCTATATAACTGAATTTCTGCTGAAATGTCATGTGTCCAATTATACAAGACGAGTGTTAAGAACAAACGTGACATGAAGGGCTTCTGATTTACCTTCAATTGTGGTATTTCAAAGTATGGTAACATTTTTTTAATTTCTTCTGAATCTAGCTTATAAGGCATTTTAAAAATGAGCAGAGATATATACCGTAACTGAATCAGACTCTGAATCAGAGTCCTTTCTCTATATCTGGTGACATGATCAACCATCCACATCTGATAGCTGCATGAAGAACACCAAAATGATGTCCTGAACATGTCTTGTCCATATTCTTAGACATCCTTTTGGCCAGAAGAATTCTAAATCTAAACTCACAACAGAGTAGGGAGAGGAAAGTACAGAGAGAAAGGGGGAAATAAAGCAAATGGAAAATAAAGCAAAAGAAGCATTATCTACAGTCTACTTCACTGGTCTAAAGTACTGCCATGTGGGCCCAGCAAGCCAATATATTATAAATGTCACTTCTTGCCCTTTTGGTTATAATCACTTTTGGTTAAAGACCTAACTTCGATAGATCATTATAACAGAAAAATTAAGTAACAACTTGATTTCTAGAAACAGGCAGGATACACATACACATTTATGCTTAGGAATTAAAATAAAGTTATCTAAGACACACTTTATTGATCTTGCTGCATACATTTTCCATGATGGTTAATTGACCTAGTGATCAGGAGGTGTTGGTGATTATGCAAATATGCATAATATTTGCGTGTTAATCCCCTATTTCATTATACATAGCAAACAGGAAATCCTTTACATCTAGTTTCAGACATATCCTGAGTTTGAGCTGGATCAACCAGGTTCATCCCAGCAAATTCTAGTATTACAAGCAACCAGGAAAGGACATCTCTGCAAAATCTTCAGGTATCAACATTTCAGTGGAAGATAACCTCTGTATGAGTAGATTCTAAATCTACCGTGGATATCTCAAACTCTTTGAAACTAGACCCAAAAGCATATGTTTTTTGGTGGTTTTGTGTCTCTTTGTGTGTGCCTTTAAGTTGCAGTCCTGGTGATTGCCTGCAAAAACTCCTGCAATTTTTGGGGGAAGAATTCAGAAATGATTTGCCATTCCTAGGACTGAGAGAAAGAGAGATTGGCCCAAGGTTACCCAGCTGGCTTTATGCCTCAGGAGATACTAGAAGTCACAGTCTCCCAGTTTCTAGCCTGATGTCTTAACCACTATACCAACTTGCTCTCTCTTGTTATTGCTAAAGCACAACTTTTGTACAACATACAAATATCCACCAAGGATACAAATACAAATATCCACCAAGGATAACTTTTAAGTAAGGCTACATGGAATAAACAGAAAGATTGGAAAAGCACCACCAGAACAGAATCTAGCCACAGAGGAGCTTCCATCTTATACATAAACTCAGTCTATAAAGACACTAGCTACTAGTCTGCTGTTACCCCCAAAATCTTATCTGCAAAGCTGAGGCAAGCCCCCAGTCTTCTGAATTTTTTAACTTTGATTTTTACTTTTAACCTGTAACTTTTAATCTCATTCTTAATTCTGTTTTTAACTGTGCTTTTAGTCATGTGCTTACATTGTATTTTTTTATATTGTAAACCATCCAGAATCACATAGATGAAATGAGCAGTGTAGAAATTTAATTAAAAAATTACTTGCTTTTATTTTTTGCCATTTATTTTTCGCACCATTTTCCTTGTCAAATACAACCTCCTTGGTCTTTGATACATTAATTTTCAGCTCTACTGTATATTCCTCATGACATCATACATTCCAACAGTGCAAATCACTGGGTGCAAATCACTGGAATTCTCAACCAACAACTAGGTTTCTTCTAGTTATACAAGTACACAAACATTCATGACCTTAAACAATATACTTCTGTCATCAGCAGACTTTTTGTTCATTTATCCGTAAGTACATTAAAGAGGCCAGTGCAATTACTGACCTATTGTGCTCAGTATTGATCTGGTCAACACTGAACCATTTGCTAGCAATGTTATTTATTCCATTTATTCATACACTCACTTCATATTAATTATATAATCTATCTTTTTCAGCTCCCTGGTTTATATCCCACATTTTCATATGCTTTCTTTAAATCAACAAATATTCAATAAGACTTCATTTTTCACATTCATGCATTTCTCAGTGACCTGTAAAACAGTTGACTGGACACCATGTTCCTGACAAATTTCAATCATTGTCACTCTTGTATCCTTTCAATCTAGACACTACTGAACAGCTTCTTCAGTTTAAGGAAGTTCCAACTTCTGTTCCTGCAGAATAGTCCATCTTGATATTTGGCTAAATAATGTAAAATACACATCCCTAAAATTAAGTGCATTTTTCCAGTTCAAATTCCATTCTCAGCAATGTTTGCATCTGAATTAAAATAATAACCATTAGAATTGCTATAATTAATAAAATGCCTACATTGTTAAGGGCTATAATAACAGCAAAGAGTCACTTGAACAGTCAGAAATACTTTCCTTACTTCTCACAGGAAAGCAACTGATTACAAAGATCACTATAAATCTTGCTGAAAATGTAGGCTGTATTATTTCAATATGACTGAACAATGATCATAATTATAAAGCTGAGGTAATTTTCTTAGTGTGGACAAGGTTAATAGCACTGCTTTTCTGAAGATTATTTTTCTTTCATCCTGTCCAGTTCAGCAGTGGGCTGATTCATAAAATAACTTGAATTTTGAACTATGGAATGAAAATTCCTTTTTTTAACAACACTTCAGTATACTGATTGGCTACCTAAAAGAAAATAGCACAACCAATTTCAAAGGAACCATGTACCCATTTTTAAAACGATGTAACTGTTTTGTGTTAAAAAGTTTTTTAAAAGCCCTTTAGGGGAAGTAATAAAAGACTTGCAAATATAAAGAAACGAATGAATTGTTAATTTCTTTAAATATTGTCTTTCTCTTTGAAATGCAGATCAGAAAGCTTTTAAGCAATGAAACATGGCTACTCACTGAATAGCCATTGACAGCAGCACGGATGTATTCATTATATGGAAAATACTTCAAATATTATGGCCCTGCAAGAAGGCATGTCTTCAGATGAGGAGAATGAGAGGAAATGGAACCAAAACATTAAGTGGCAGTATCCTGTTGCTAAATATTTCAGAATATTGAAGCCAGATATCCTGCTCTGGTCTAACAGACTCAGCAAGTTCACAAAACGTCTTGATTGGATTTAATGACAGTCAGTCAAACAGAGAAGTTCAGTCACTTAGTCCTAAGCAGAGGCATTTAAATGAAGGTCCAGAGAGCTAAAGCAGAGACATCACCCTGCTAACAAAAATGTGTTTAGTCAAGGCTATGGTTTTCCCAGTTGCAATGTATGGCTGTGAAAGCTGGACCATAAGAAAGGCTGAGCACCAAAGAATTGAGGCCTTTGAACTATGGTGCTGGAGAA
>JANHZT010000385.1:157640-175160 GCA_032468215.1 Stegonotus admiraltiensis
TCAACTCCCAGGCTGGCTGGAGAATTCTGGGAGTTGAAGTCCACAAGTCTTAAAGCTGCCAAGTTTGAGGAGCCCTGAAGCAGATAATAAAAATAAGGACTGGAAATGTACATAAAGGAATAGAACGTTTAGAAATACAATGTATACAATGTATTGAATATTGATTCTAGTTGTATGAATAATGTCACAGATCTGTTAAATATGTAACAAAGATATGTAAAGAGAGAAAGTGCAATAAAAAATTAATTTTAAAAAACCCTCTAAAATTCAAATACACTGCAAAAAAAAATATTAAGAAGTTATTTGTATAATTCCAATATAGCATCTGATAGGGAAAATATCAAATAAATTATTAGCAGTAGAGAAAGTCACTTTTTGTCATACAATGCAATCCAAGTTGTATTACTACTTTCCAATAAGCCTGGTTCTTAGCAGAAAGCTAGCTTCATTATGTTTGTCAATTATTCTTGAAAATAATACTTTCTCTAGGTGACTCAGATTCCACAATAATAGGACAGCTTTTGCATATCATAGTACATGCATCTATACCCATTACATTATACCTTTCAGAGGTAAGTAGGATGGAAAGCATAGAAAATAAATAATAAGCCAAATAACATAAGACATGAGATGGGAAAAAGAACAGGATGTATAGCTAACCTTGTTTGTTCTAACACCATTCATTTTACTTCTTCAGATCTTTTGGGCCTTACAAACCAACCTATTCCAAAGTTTAAACTTTGATTATGGTAGTAAAAATACTTCTATGAGACTTTCTGATAATTTTTTAGCTACTTTGGTAGTTAAGTGGTCTTGTAAACTACTCAAAATATTCATTAAAAATATTCCCTCTATACAGAAATCAACGTCATTTCATAACAATGATGACAACAATCAAAAATCTAATTTTAGGCCAAAATTAATTGGACAGTTTTCACCCAGTATTAATAGGTTATTTATGCTCTTCTGAATTGTTATAGAAGAATATCATATTCAGATTGGCATGTTTCCACTTATTGTTTCCTGGAATTCAGGAATGCATCTACTTAATCCAATTCTACCTTAGTCATCTTCTCTTATGACAGCTACCCAGGGCTGGGATCTACTTACTTCCGGTTTGCAACAGGAGCGCACGCATGCTTCTGCGCATGCACAGAAGCTTCTGCGCATTCACAGACTGTCAATTATGACATCTGGGTGGGTGGGTAGAGCCTCCCGCCGCTTTTACTACCGGTTCTATAGAGCCAGACAGAACCGGGAACAACCCACCATTGCAGCTACCCATTATTTCAATCCCAGCCTAATTTAGAAATGTGATTTTACACTTGGTTTCCTGGTTCCCCTTTTCACTACAGCCAGTTTAGTCTAGTGGTTAAGGCATTAGGCTAGAAATCAGGAGACTGAGAGTTCCAATCCTGATTTAGAAATGAAAATCAACTGGGTGACTCTGAGCCACTAACTCTCTTCTTAGCCAAATCCACCTACAGGATTTGTAATGTGGGGAAAACAGGAGGAAGGACTATTAGGAATGTTTGCTGCATGGCATTATTTATATAAAATGATAAAGACATGTTTTTTATTTATTAAATAAATAAACAAAATATGTCATATAAATCTGACTCTGTAGTTTACAGCTACAGGTGTAAGGTAGAGCAGTGGTTAGAGTGCAGTACAGGCTACTTCAGCTGACTGCTGACTGCTAGCTGCAGTTCGGCATTTCAAATCTCACCGGCTCAAGGTTGACTCAGCCTTCCATCCTTCCGAGATGGGTAAAATGAGGACCCAGATTGTTGGGGGAAATAGGCTGACTCTGTAAACTACTTAGAGAGGGCTGTAAAAGCACTATGAAGAGGTATATAAGTCTAAGTGCTATTACTATTGCTATAGAATGGAAGAAAAAGTGACTTGCTTCAAGTACAATTGTTCAAGAATACCATTATTCTATAGATTCTCTCATAACAAAGCCTGGGCTAAAAATGAATCATTCATCCTCATCAGTTAAACCAGTGAAATGACCCAAAGTCTTATGTTTAATGCTGTCCTGAATCATCCTTATTACATGGAGCCATCTTATTAGAATGTTCTTACCTTCCAATTGGCACAAAATCAGGAAAGAGATTTTTAAGAAATGATGTTTTCATCCTATTAATTCATACTTATAATATACTGATTTATACAGCTTTGATATTTTTCCTGAGCATTTAGTCCAGTGGTGTCAACCATTTTTTGGCCATGCCCCACCTAAGCATTTCTAAAATCCTGATTCCCCACGCCCCCCGTGACATATAATTTTTATTTTACTCAAAAAGTGAACTCTACTCATGCAGTGGAAACCTAAAAAGCCTTTAACTTGGTTTAAACAAGGTTCAAATTTCCCCCATTAAAAATCAAATTGCCCCCCTGTGGGGTGTGGGCCCCACATTGGGAACCACTGATTTAGTCAGTCTGAGGGCTCAATCCAATGTTGGTTTTCCCATTGCGAGTATTAGCTTTTACATTTCAGTTTTAAGCAAATACACTGAATGTATTCCCAGGGTAACCCATCAATCAAAACTCTTCGTAATGAAACTTTTGGTACACTCTTGTATGTTACTGTTTACAAGCCATTCCTCTAACTGCTTCATCCCAATTCTACATACATACATACATACAAAATTACATGAAAATTAGTACCACTTTACAAATCCTTAGTAAGACCATACCTGGAATACTACATCCAGTTTTGGTCACATAACAAAAAAAGATGTTGAGACTTTGAAAAAAAAGTGCAAAGAAGAGCAACTAAGATGATTAAAGACCTGGAGACAAAAATATACCATATGAACAAATAGTTGCAGAAACTGGGTATAGCCAGTCTAGAGAAAAGAAGGACTAGGGGTGACATGATAGCAGTATTCCAGCATTTGAGGGGCTGCTACAAAGAAGAGGGGATCAAGTTATTTTCCAACGCACCAGAAGGAAAGACAAGAAAAATGGATAATGACTAATCAAAGAGAGAAGCAACCTGGAATTAAGGAGAAACTTCCTAACAGTGAAGACAATTAACCAGTAGAACAGCTTGCCTTCAGAAGTTGTGCTTCATCACTTTTAAGAAGACTGGACAGCCTCCTGTCTGAAATGGTATAAAGTCTCCTGCTTGAGCAGAGGATTGGACTAGAAGACCTCCAAGATTCCTTCAAGCTCTATTCTGATTAAATACATACAAATTTCTTCAGCAGTAGCAAAGTCCTCTAGCAACTTTTCTTTATTATTTAATGTTATTAAAACCATTATAATTACAATTTCTTTAGTAACAATTCTCAGTAGTCTGTTGGATTATAAATAAAATACAATAGCAATATAGCTATGTAACTATATTATTATTGTATAAATATTATACAGTTAAAGTAAAATCCTGGCCTATAATAGAAAAACTGCTGTAAAATTAGAAAAAACAAAATTAAAATCTGTATACTAAAATATATAAAAAAGGGAGGCAAAATTCTAAGAAAAAATTAAATAACACAATAATCAACTAAACAAAAAAATACAGCTAAATTGTCATGTAGATAGATATTGTAGATCTGTAGCCAGATTCTACAGTTGTTGAAATTAATTTTTATTCTCATTAAAATGAGAATACTCAGTATCCCATAATTACAAAGCAAAAACAGAATTTTAGAAATGACTAGAGTCTAGACCATGGGCTGGTTGAAGGTGCTGGCACTGGGTTGCTAATAGAGGATTAAGTTTTGTTTACTGTTTTAAGTGGTCTGTTTAGTATGTTTTCTTTTTATTTTGTTTGATGCCCCGAGTTTGAAAAACCTGGTTCACTTGAGCAATTTCTAATCCTATTCCTGATCTCTTTAAGGAACAGTACGAAAAGACATTGACCAAAATAGGCATGGCAACGTTTGTAATCAAATGTTTGTAATTAAAAGAGAAGCATCTGTGCATATGATAAATTGGTTCAAGATTTGTACTGTCCCAGAAGGAAAGGAATTAAAAATACTTAAGTGTGAAATGACATTAATGAGTGCTACTTCCTTACTATAATGTTCCAATTTCTTCCGATTGACTGAGTAAAACTACCCTATTAACTGGATCACAAGCCTCTTTCACAACAAAGTTACTTGGACAAGGAATGACTTCCTGTGAGTGCTCCAGATGTGTCCGCATTGGTTCCTGTTGCCAAGAACACTTGCTGATTAATACTGCTTTGTTGCTTCAAGCAAGGGTGGGTTTATTTTCATAAAAGAGGAGCTGGAAGGGACAGAATAACATAATGGGATGTGGAAAAGAAGCAAGTGAGAAGGAAGGTCATAGGAAAATGACATACTGTAAGTAAAACAGAGACAAAAGTTATTTGCTAGGTCTAATAGATGTTCTGTGCAACTAAATCAAGCAGCAATATTAAAATAAAAAGAAGCATTTTTTATTCACCAGAAATAAATTAAAACAAAGAGATTTAAAAGAATCACGCTTAAATTATACACATTCTTTCTCACTCAGTTATCTGTCATTTCATTTTTCCACCAAGTTTCTTTTCTCATACTTCGCATTAGCAAAACTGTTCATATCTCTGTGACACTTTGCAAGTTAATTCTTTCACTCAAACCTCTTCTTCTTTCCTTGTATCTGCTTTCCATTCATTCCATTATAAGACTAATTTATCTTCTAATATTTTTTTTTAATGCAGAACTCATACTTTTTCTTCCTACGCCCATTTTACTTATATTATCTTTCACATCTTTTCTTCCATTGTCCATTTCCCCCCAAAGTTCCATTTTTGGTACTGGGAAAAAAAAAAAGGCCAGTTCCACATTCAGAATCACAACCTCTCACCACCCTTCATGACTTCACTGCATCTTTCATCAGAGACAATCAATTCAATTATGTTTTTGGATTTATTCCTCTTCCAGGTATACAGATGAATACATTTAAGCTTAAATCATGCTTTTAAAACAAACAGTCCTATTCTAAGCAGATGCTCATCAAGCTTTCACCATTCTATTTCATCCTCGGGTTTCCAAATGGCACAATTACTATTCACTCACTCATTCAAACCACTATACAATTTCTCCCAAAGCTCATTCCTGCTTTTTCCATTAACACAGTTCACTGGAATTAAGATGGTGTCAGTTCATACTTTCTGCCATATGTTTTAACTTTTTCATTTACAAATAAAAGTAAAAATTTCACTTTCCTGCATGGATTCCTAACTCCATTCTATAAGATCAGATCATTTGCATTCACATCAATTACATTTTCCTCTTTACCTTAGCTTCATAGACACTGTCCTTACCTTCTCTATTAATTCACAATATTTACTATTTACCCCTTATCCATTCCAAGTTGCAAATCTCTAAGGTTATCGAAGATATGCTAGCTGATCACTGACTCCCATCATGTTTTTTACTTCAAGAAGGTAGATGCTGAATTACTAGATTTAGCTGCACCTGTGATACATAGATCATTCCCTGCTAACACTAAGGAAAATACCTGTCTATTTGGCCAATATCTCCACACAAAACCCAGATTTAGCCCAAGCACGTTCACATTATTTTATAAAAACTGGGTTCTAGGATACTACCTTGCAAGATCACATAATGTTGCTTACATTATGGGCCCTGCATGAAGGAGGTACATATAATACATTAACAAATACTCATGTATTCAGACATGGTCAAGATAACAACTGCAGGTCAGGGTTTTACTCACACAATTCTTGTGTTGTATATTTCTCACAACAAAATAGTCTATGCTAGCCTTTACAGACTAAAATTTATATTTAAGAGAAAAGATGGATAATTAAAGAAGGATTCAATAATGACTGCATGTAGTATAATTTCATCCACCACCATCCACAGGCCATCATTCCCATGAAGATCAATGAAGAACTGACAACTAGGTTTTTGACAGGATGGAAGTGTGTGTGTGTGCGTGAGAGAGAGAGGGGGGGGAGGAAACAATATCACAGCTGAGAATGCCTCTAGTTATCTTAACACAGCATCTTTCTCGTGGCCTAGAAAAGTGAAAGTAGAAGGCCAACATCAATCGTGCATTTCAATATAGCTAAGACAGCATTATTTGTGACAAGGTATCCAAAGACGTTCAAATTAATTAATTGAAAAACTGCTTGTCCAATATAAAGAAAGGCAAATCTTGCTTAAGATGCAGCAGCATAGGTAATAGTCTTGTCGTGTTAAACTTGAATGTTAATTTTGGACTTCTCCTTTGCTTTCAACAAAAGGTTTCTTGAATAAACTTGACAAGTCAAAGATACAAATAATATGGTTGAAGAACTGGTTAAAGAATAAAATATAATAACTGGTTAAACAGCAACTAAATGAATAGCTGAAAAGTCCTCAGAGTAGAAATCATAAAGAATACTACCTCACAAAGATATGTAATTGAACCTCTTATTTTTATCATATAGCATCTGTCTTTAGAAATGAGTAGTAAGATGCTTAAGTGTTCTGGACACCCAAAATGATTCAGGATTAAAACAAAAACATGCAGAAAAAAGCTCCACATGATTATAAATTTGTGAATTAGCCATTAAAATGGCAAATAAAGTGATTCTGTGAATTTAAAAAAAAAAACCAATATTTTTTGTAGCTAAGGGTTGAAATGAGGGGTCCGAGCTTGCTTGTTTTCTTGTAGAAAATTATACCCAAACTAGATAACATCATCAGTGCTGGATTTTGTACTACGTTAGTGTTCTCTGAGATGTAGGTTTCTTTGTCTTCCAGTATTTCTTTTGCTTTTTGTAGGTGTTGTGCTCTGTCCATAATAACTGTGGTTCGGTCTTGTCTGCAGGTAGGATGATGATGGTCTGGTCCAGTGTTGAAATCCGAATTGGTTTGCTGGCCGTGCATGTGTGCTGTGTGCCAAATGCGCACTGTGTGCACATGTGCAGCGCTCATGAAGCGCATGCTATGCATGCATGCATGCGCAGTGCGTGCCAAAAGGAGGCTTGAGAAGGTAAGCAGAAGCGAGGGAGGGATCAGCTGTGCCGTGTGATTTAGCTTTGCTAGAAAGCAGGATTTCCTGCATTCTAGAACACTAAACCTTGCGGCACAGCTGATCGCCGGAAATACTGGTTCGGAGGAACCATAGCTTTTTTTTACTACCAGTTTGCCCAAATTGGTAGGTTTTTTTATCACTACCGATTCGCCCAAACCGGAACGAACTGGTAGCATTTCACCCCTGGTCTGGTCCTTTTTTAGATTTCTGAGGGCTACTTTGTCTTCTGTTATAAGTTGATACAGCACGGATGATGTTACCTAGTTTGGGCAATGAAACGTCTGTAACAGTGGTGGGTTGCCCCAGGTAGTAAAACCGGTGGGAGGCTCTGCCCACTGACCAGGATGTCATCAAAGTTGATCTGCGCATGCATAGAAGAGAGAGAGAGAGCGTGTGAGCAAAGAGAGCACGCGTGCAGGCATGATGCAAACCGGTAGTAAAGGTAAGTAGAACCCACCCCTGGTCTGTAAGAAAACAAGCAAGCTCAGCAAGCACCAAGGACCCCTCCGGAAAAAAAAGATTAAGTTGTATTATGCTAATGAGTCTGAACCGGCAATGAATCACTTGAAAAGGTGTATTAGGTCTTGGGGAATAAAGCAAATTATATGCTGGGCTTCTAAGGAAAGGAGGTAAAAACATCCATCTATCAAGTACCATAAATCAGAAATATTTTAAATTGTATTTCATCCTTGAAAATTTATTTATTTATTTATCTTTAGAATAATATGTATATTTCTAGTTATGGCATCTTAAAAAATTATAGAGTGGGCAAAGATGTGGAGAAAATGTTGCAATAGTTGTGATTTTTTTTAGCTTAAAACGATGACCAAGAATGTAACGCAAGTGGATAAAATACGTATATTTGTAAACAAAATAAATGAGGATACTTTCTATTTATGTTAACTGACCAATTTCTCGACTCATCCAATGACGTTATAGGGAGATATTTCTTCACACAACACATAATTTGAATTTGTTATCAGCAGAAAATGATAATCCAAGTATGAATAGCAATAGAAGTTAATGAGGGTTAAGTATGAAAGCTTCCTTATGGTTATATATTTTGTCCAATATTAGGCTTTTCAATACCAGTTGCTGGGAAACATGACCGAGTGTGTGTTTCTGCATTTATGTGTGATTAGAAATCTGGATCGCCATCATGAGAACAAAATGTCTGATTCAGAAAAGGTCTTATGTTCTCATGCAAACAATACCAGGGTGGTACATTTTCTCTTTTTGATAATCTTGAATTATCTGAAAAAATCTTGACAAAATATTTTGGCCAAGGAGAATGGCAATGATTAAAAAGCTGCTGCAAATAATAGACAAGGGAGATATATTTTAAGTCTTATGTTGCAATGTTGATAATTTCCTGTCTAATGAGTAATGTCAAATTAGTTTTCATCTCCATGAAAATTAATGTGCTTTTCCCCAGATATTTATTAAATATAATTAATTGAATTAATTTTGTGTGTTTGCAATCAGAAAGGTATACTTTAGGTTAAAAAGGACCTGAGTTCTATAGCCATTATATATTATTATTCCAAATACATTTATTTTCAAATAAAATATTTTCAAATAGAGTGAATGTGATAATCTGCACACTAATCTCACTGGAGTTTATTCAGAAATACATTCCACTATGTAGTATTTACTTCCAGATAAAAAGTCAGAGGATTACAGGTTTAGTCTCGTTTGTAACTCCAATTATCAATGGTTGAAATTCAGATGAACAGCATATAATACAATCATATGTAGTATAAAACTAAAATTAACAGCATGTCAAGAGGCTTTATGATATCTTATCATGGCAACCCCTTGTATCATGGAAAAATAGGTCTTAATACAGGAAATAATATAAATTAAATGATGTAACACATTTATCATGTTTCTTTTCCTCCTTGGTTTTTCAGAATGTCTATTATGTTAGCTAAAGAGATGTTAGACAACAGCTTGACACTTAGAATTACTACATTCAGTTGGTGGTGGTCTGACTGTCAAAGTTTCTTGTTCCGCTTGTCCCAATACACAAAGATTTTCCAGCATGTGCTCTGGACTTTTTTTTTTAAAGGGAATTTTAATACCAGGCAGTTTGAAGGCTCTGTTAACACAAGCCCCATAGATTTCTAATCCAAACATTACATTGCAAAAAGCAATGCTTTATTCTACTAAAAAGTTCTCACCAGACATTTTTAGATGCCCTTGAAATATGTTTAGTCTTTCTTGCCCCTACCAACCTTTCTTCTAAAACTGAATTCACAACTCCCCTTTAGAGCAGGAGCCTGATTCCTTTTCTGTGACCTGTGAGGGAAATGGTGCTTTGGGCTAATTACGTTCAGTCCTTAAACAGACACAATAGATAAGTCTGGCTGATGTATTCATTGAAATAAATTATTTAAGCTTCATTTCAGCCTCTCTTTGCTCAAGGAAAGCAAGTGACATAAAGTGATTTGCACTCAAGAATTACAACATGAAATGCCCCTTCATACAAAGACACCAGAAGCTTAACAACTGAGGCAGACATTAGCAATGATGGGGATGTTATTTGTAAAGCATGCACACGCCTACACTTGACCTACAGTGTTCTAACAACAGAGAAAGCCAATATGGTCCAAGCAAATGGAGTGGCAGAAAAGGAGGAGGAAAAAAGCAGAAAGTACAAAACAATGTGTTTCTGCTGCCAAGCAACCTTGGCTGAAAAATATATGGGCAGCAGACTGTGGGAACGCAAGATTAACTCATATAGGAGCAAATAAATCAGAGCTTTATATCTGTTTTAAAACACTATTGATTGTGTCTCACTGATGGCCAACAAAGACAAGAAATGGAAGAAGATTCTTTGTAAGCTTGTGCAAACTATGTTCCTAAATATCTACCTATTTCAACGTTCAACAATACAGCATCAGATTTCACGTGAAAACAAAACTGAATCCTGATTTGGAAACCACCTGAGGCAAACTTTGTGAATTTTCATAATTTTTCAGAAAGATAGAAAATTTTCAATAACAAAAAACATTGCACAATTTGCACAGTTTCATTTTTCATTATCTATTAATTTCAATTTGCTTTATGAAGGCAGTATAAATTAGAAAGCCTTTTTTTCATTTGAATTAATTAAATGAGTTCTATAAGGTTAGTTTGAGTTCTATAAGGTATAAAATGAGTTCTATGAGTTCTATTCTATAATTCTATAAGGGTACGCAATGGCTCAGCAGTTAAAGATGCTGGGCATGACAGTCCAGGTTTAAGACCCAAGCGCCACACACAATGCGGTGAGCTCCCGTTACTTACCTCAGCTCCTGCCCACCTAGCAGTTCAAAAGCATGCAAATATGAGTAGATAAATAAGTACCACTTTGGTGGGAAGGTAAGAGCATTCTGTGCGCATTGGCATACAGTCATCCTGGCAACATGACCTCAAAAATGTTTTCGGACAACACTGACTTCCTTGGCTAAGAAACAGAGGTGAGCACCAGCCCCTAGAGTCAGACATGACTGGACAGAAGAAACCTTTACTTTTGCTGCCTCTATTTCATTTACTTCTCATTTATGTGACTTTTTTTACACGTCTGTTATTGTGTGCAATAACAGACCACTATAAGCCATTTAAACGTTTGGCAAAATTTTATCCAGCAATAAATGCCTACATGCCAATCAAGGATACTTAAGGCGAAGCTATTTATCTCATGGTATAAATTTTTCAGAGCTGATTTTTGTTTCTCCAGCAACAGTCAATCAGTACTATATTCATGCAAGTTATAGCTTACTCAGTAGAGCTATCTCTTAAGAATGGGTGCGGGCTTTGCACACTACAGAGGGCTGACAATGTATTTAAAAACACCTGTCACAGCTGAATCAACCAAGAGGTCAAAGTGTTTTTGCAATTCTAAGAAAAATAATAAAATAAACAAATTTTCAATTAAATTAAAATGATGTCATTAATTATGAAAAAGACACCATAAACATTAACTTTCAAAGGTGCAATCAAACCATATGGCCTTTGTTTTCCCAGAAAGCAAGATATTCAACAAGACCTGGAAAATTGCAGAAAATGTCTCCTTCCTCACTCCCATCCTCTCTTCTTGAGGAGCCAAAGTGCAGAATATCTGTTAATATTGGATTGCACAGGATGGGCAGATTCTACTTGGAGCAGGCAGTTCAGAAGACAGCCTGAATGTGGACTCAGAAATGAATAGGTAGCCAATGCACATCCAGCATACTAATGTAATTTTCCTAACATGACTGTCACCCATTAGTAATCAAAAAATCATGCTACTGCATTCTGTATTAGCTGAAGTTTCCCTCTACTTTAAAAAATGGTTCCTACTGATTCGCAGTGCTATTATAGTTTTAAAATGTATTTAATGGTTTGGGCAATTTCAGTGGACTTTTGATTATCTATTTAGGAAATCTTTATTACATTGTAATAAGTTCTGAATAATTGTGGTACCTTATTTGGCTGAGGAGTGGTGATTATACACTAAAACACAATAAAATCTTTATAAAATCTTCAATGAGTGTATAGAACTACCAGTAATTATATCCATAATTGGCACTTCCCTCCTAGTTCCATATTAAAAAGAAATGTGGATAATTAAAAAAAATAATTAAATCTATATTTGTGTGAGAAAAATGTTGATACCTATTTTGTGGGGCTTTTTCCCATGCTTGATTTTATGTTTCTTTTTTTTTCCTCCAAAGATTTATTTGAAGGGATGAGATTTTTAATGTTTCCTGCCAATAGTAAAACTGGTTTTAATAACTGTTGCATCTTTATTCAAAATTTTATGTAGTGTGTGCATAGGGTGGTGGGGTTTTTTTTAGTAATGTTGGAAGTTTTCCTTTTTATCTCTCCAATTTTGCTGGGCTATAATCATTGGCATATGTGTAATTAATTTAGAAAGTTAAATCACAGTCTTGCAATTGAAATTCCTTATGAGATCCTTATGTAGAGTTTGTGTGCAATACAGGCAGACAGTTTACTCATAAAAAAAACTGTGGAGGGGATCTTGTATTTTAGCAAGCAAGGTAGGAAACAAATATTCATCTAGCGTTAACATCAAATATTAAAGCTATATTGTTAAAATACTGTGAGATACCTTTAGGGGTTTTTTAAAGTTCAAAACTAGGGGTTTTTTTCCTGCAAGATGTATAAGGTAATGCACTGAAATAATAATTTTACATCCTAATTATTCCAATGGAATTATATGGTTCCATTGGCCCCACATATTTAACTGAATTGCTTCCATAATATTTCTCTATAGTTTCTGTACATTAAATTGTTCTAATATTTTCATAGCTATAATTATGTAACTTTGTTATAATTTATTGTTATGGGCTATGTAATTCCAAACCACTTTCTTGAAAACTTTGTACTAGTTTTATAATATATATTTATAATGACTAAATATTAAATATTATACTACCAATGCATAGTTTCAGGCACTTAATTTTATGTTAATATAAATGGTTATATTTCAATTGTTAAATAATAATTTGAACCTAAACCCTGTGGAATTATATTGTCTGATTTTCCTTTCTCTTCAACACGTAGCCAACTCAAAGGCTAAACAGACAAATTTCATTAAGCCAATTTTTAGGAATTAGTACATAAGCAACAATCCAGAAATGCATAACCGGCTTTTCACAACAGTTCAAATTCAGTAGACCAAATTTCTTCAGAAATTAAATTATTCAGAATTGGGGCATACAATATACTAACAACATTAATGTCTTTAATCTTGAAACTTATTTCAAGGGCCTGGTTTACCATGATAATCATACAGTAAAGAATTTCCAGTGGATATGACCACAGCATGTGCCTGAAAATTTCTTCAACTTTACTACTCCCCAGCATAGAAACAATGATAGCCAACATTGTTTAAGGAGTTCACTAAATGTTGCTGAAATGAGTTTTTAGATATGGAATATATCTAACAGCACTTAAAAGCAGGAGGCATTTATTTGTGAATGTAAGACACGGGAATTCTGTTCCATATTTCTTGTATATTTCAACATTTCTTTTTGAAAAAAATTAAAAAATTATGATGAATTGCCAGCTTGGTCTCAATAATGGCATTTTCCAATGTACTCAGTGGAATTAATATTCAAATATGCCAACCTCCACTCTTTGAGGTAAAATATATTACTTTTGTAATATGTGAAATATTTAAAAAATGATTACACTACACTACACTACACTACACTACACTACACTACACTACACTACACTACACTACACTACACTGAGTGGCCTAGTGATGAAGATGTGTGTCTCCCACTTGGAAAGTTGAGAGTTCAATCCTAAGGTAGCAACCTTAGGAAGGAAGGGCATCTGGTCAGTAATCGCTCTGTTCCATCCAGTTGCCCTGACTCTACCACGAATTAAGGAATTAAGTTTATACTATATTATGAGCAAAACACTTTAAGTAAGTCAATCCTAATTTTACAACCTTTTCCCCCTATGGTCATTAAGCAAATCATTAAGTGAAGCACATGGTCATTAAGCAAACCTGGCTTCCCCCATTGACCTTACTTATCAGAAGCTGTCTGGGAAGGTCAAATATGTGGTAATAGACCAAACACATACATATTCAGATTGCCAGCTTTGTATAATAAAGCTAGTATTTTCTTATGCTATAGAAATGCTATAAAGGCAGATATTCTCTAACAGCTTTATAAAGTTTGGTCCTCTTGAACTGAGTGTGACTCCTCATTAGCTTTCTTGGCAGTATTACAGAAATAGTTTGTCATTTTTGCCTTCCAGGAATTTTTTTAATGATCTCGAATTCTACCTGTGACTTCCTGGTGATTTTCACCCAAAAATTAACAAAATCCAGCTCTCTACAGTTTTTTTTTCAAAATCTGCCAATATCAACTAAAAGCTGCCACATGAGTAAACCTAGTGGTATGCATTCTAATAAATATATTTTATGCAACAACTGAATAGTTTGATAGGCTTGATTGTAGGATATATTATCAACATCATAAACAATTGTTTATCCTGAGATGCTCATAACTTGAACAAATCACAATTAGTATTTGTTTTTCTACTTCAGAAAAGTTAAGTTTTAAAAGTGTTAAAAGTAAGTGCAAAAGAACTGTCTTTGGATAATACATCATAAACAGCATTTATATTAATTAGACCAATCATTTTGATATGAGTGTTCTCAATTAGTAAAAAGCAACAAGGAAGAGAAAATGTTTTGAATGAGTAAATGTGCAGGGTGACATTCTGTTTTTTCAGCTGGGATTTTTTATTTGCAAATATAGCTTCCCCTATGAAGTTGATCCAAGAATTTTTACCATCTAAATAAAAACTACGTTAATTATCTTGCAGTTACACTAACAATACAATTCCAGGCATGTATTCAATAGTACTGACTCTAGATAAGTATGCTTTGGTGGCAGCTTTCTGGAGAACAAGCATCTTCATTGGATTTAACTCTCAGAATTACATAGAATTATGTAGAAGCTGGGGATTTAATTTTAGGCAACAACAACCACAGCCTGAATAAAACAAGACCGAACATTCATCCAATATATCCTGAATGACGACTGCATTTATTCAGAGAAGATAATAGGCATGTAGACATTTCATTACAATTTTTTTAAAAGGAAACACTGATTCATCACGATGCCACTAGGTGTCCTTTGACAGAGTAATTTGCTAACTTCTCTAAACCATGAATGAAATGAAAACTTGAATTTATATTTAGTATTTTAACAGCTACAAAAGTGACAAAATTCCATTACAAAAAATATACACTGATCATTCAATCACCACGCATAGAACCACTCATAGAAATTCCCTTTACTGAGTTTGAAGGTCCTGAAAAAGTAACAGGAAGTGAAACCTTCAGTGAGCGCCATAGTGAGCTACACATTCTGCCAAAATGGAACAGCGTTTAGGGCAGAGATTGGAGACCGGATGCAGGAGTTAGCTGGTGAAATCTCTCTGGGTAGAGCTTGTGAGACATGAACTTGGGACAACATAGTCCTAAAAACGTGATCCATATGACAGTGGTGGGTTGCCCCCGGTTAGGACCGGTTCTATAGAACTGGTAGTAAAACCAGCAGGAGGCTCCGCCCACTGAACCTGACATCATGAGAAGCAATCTGAGCATGCGCGATCCCGTTGTGAACCGGTAGTAAAGGTAAGTAGAACCCACCCCTGCCATATGAACTAAGGTGCTAAAGCAGCAGTCCCCAACCTTTCAGCTCGGCGGACTGGCAGAAGTGGCAGAGGCGGGAGAAGGGATGGTTTCTCACATGCGTGTGCGCCACTTTCACAAATGCAGCTTTGTGCATGTGCGTGTGTATGCCATATTCGTCCACCATTTCTATAGCCTGGTTCCAAACAGGCTGCAGCCCGGCACTGGGTCACAGCCTGGATGTTGGGACCCTTGTTCTAAAGTATAGTATTTGGCACTTTATAAATATGGCTTTTAAATAATCACTTGGCACAATGAAATGTTTAGGAAACATGGAAGGCAATGTTTCTCTGGCTTTTAAAATATTTCAATGGGAATTGCATTATGATATAGTATTGGTTCTACCAAAGAGTACAGAGGGGGAAAAAATACAAAGAGGAATCCTGTTCAATGGCTCTCCAGTGTAATGTTCCTTAGAACTACAACTTAACATGGTGGTGTTAATCTCAAATTTTTGAGAAGGAGGTAGAGAAGAAAGAAGAGATACAATTGAAAAGAGGTAGCAATAGATATTTTACAAAAGAAAGATTCTTCATCTGCATAAAAGAAGTTAGAGGATTTTGCCTTCACATTAACAGATTATTTTAAGTGTCTATTAGTAGTCCTCGACTTACAACCACAACTGGGGCCAGAATTTCCATTGCTAAGCAAAGTGGTGAAATGAGTTGTGCCCAATTATGACCTTTTTGGTCATGGTTATTAAGCAAATTACTGCCAGAAAGTGAATCGAGCAATTGTTAAATATATCCAGCTTCCCCTGTTGACTTTGCGTATTGGAAGTCAGTTGGGAAGGTCACAAATGACAATCACATGACTCCAAGATGCTGCAATTGTTGTAAATACATGCCTATTGCCAAGTGACCAAATTTTCATCACATGACTGTAGGGATGCTACAATCATAAGTGTGAGTAGTAATTCCATTCATAAAGCTATGAGTTAAAATCTGTATTGATCTTTATAAAATTTTCTAATCTGAAAGGCAATCCATGTCAAAAGTGAGAATAGTCAGGCAAGGCCCAAGTAAGATAAAAGACAAGAAATGGAAGCATTTGTTCACCACATTGAATATTATTCTTGAAAGTAGTGAAATGTGAAACAAGGATGATAAACAGACACATGTGGCCTCTATTTAATGAGAACCAAAAGAATATCACAACCGAAGAATACTTTCACACTTTTCTACCAAATAAACTGCTCCAGTTACACAGAGCAAAACAAAACAAGACATATAAGAAACCAGAAAAGTGACAAGGACTACCATCTTGCCTTCAAACTAGTAGTAACTGACTCTCTTTCATGTTCAAAATAAGTGAGAATATACATTTATTTTAACTTTGTGAGCAAAAAAATATCACCAGTATTTGGTGCCATCCAAGAAAAACAAAAGAATAATTTTGATTAATGTAATAACATTTCATCTAATGACTAAAAATAAAATAAAATAAAAATAATAAGATTAATGACTAATGAAATAGTATAGGGCCGTGATGGCTAACCTATGGCATGTGTGCCAAAGGTGTCACATGGAGCCATATCGGTGGGCACGCAAGCTCAGCTCAGGCGTGCGCATACTGATTTTTGGGCCTTCTGGGCCCACTAGAAGTAGGGAAACAGGTTGTTTCCTGCCTCCAGAGGGCAGGGGGAGGCCTGTTTTTCACTCTCCCCAGGCTCCAGAGCCTCTCTAGGGGCCTGGGGAGGGCGAAAACGGCCTCCCCCGGAGGCCCTCCAGAGGCTGGAAACTGCCCGTTTACCAACTTCTGGTGGGACCGGAGGGCCCATTTTTTTGCTCTCCTTAAGCTCCAAACAGGCTGTTTCCAGTCTCCGGAAGGCCTCCAGGGGGTGGGGAAGGCCGTTATCACCCTCCCCAGGCTCCTAGAGAGGCTCTGGAGCCTAGAGAGGCTTAGGAGCCTGGGAAGAGCAAAAAACGGGCCTACCAGGCCCACCATGCCATCACGTGCCAAAAGTGGGGAGAGCACGGGGGGGGTGTGTCACATGCGCATGCACAGGGGGCGGGGCACATAGAATTATGGAGTGGGCACACACGCACATGACCCCCCCCATTCTCCCCCCGCTTTTGGCACACAATGGCAAAAAAATTAGCTATCACTGGTGTAGGGTCTACTGCTTGAGCAGTATAAGTTGGCCTAGAAGTTCTCCAAGATCCCTTCCAGCTCTATTCTATTCTAATTCTAATAATAGAAAGAACAGGGTGAAAAATACTTATGCAAACAAGAATTAATCTGGCAATATATCTTAAAAATAGGAGAGAGAGAGAGAGAGGGAGGGAGGGAGAGAGAGA
>JANHZT010000385.1:175260-191714 GCA_032468215.1 Stegonotus admiraltiensis
GCTAAAATGTGGAGATCTCGTTGCTCTCTGAGCTTGATCGTTTGCCTGCAAATGTTTAATTATACAATTAGGTAACAGTGCATTATCATCATCAATATAATTTAATCTAAATTTTAAACGTGTTTGTATTCATTTAAAAAAGTAATTATAAAAAAAAGGAGGGGGGAATCTCAGAAACTACTTTAGGTGAAACAAAAGTTTTTCAAAGCTTTGTTTATGGAGACACCAGACACACTGAAGACATTTTAAAGGATTGCTTCAACTCAGGGCATTAAAACATCAAATATAATTCAATATAGTGAGCCTTAATGATGCTTTCTGGGCTTGTTTGAGTGCAGAAGTTTAATTACATTTGATTTTAATTATAGAAAAAATAAGTACCGGTAAAACTCTTTCTGTAGTTAAACTTGACTCCTAATGACTAAATAAACACATCCATGTTCCTTTATTGGCTACAATATGTAAGCAGTTTCTGATCCTAGCCCCAAGACTTCTGGTGAGAACATGGTGAGTTAGACATCCTTGATGTTACATTCACATGTCACAAAGGAAATATCCATAAAAAGGTGAGTTAGAGAAGGATGTGCATTGGTTACAATTTTTTTAATTACTACATAAACTCTTTAATACTTCACTTAAGTATTTTACTTTTCATCCCCCTAAATTATCTGAAAGACATATCAATTTATTATTATATGTCACTGAGGTAATAATTCTGTCATTAATCTCCACTGACCTTAAAACAGATTTGAAATCAATCATACATTGTTGCACTAAGGAAGAATTAATAATAGATTATATCAAGACTAAGATTTTTTAAATCTAAAATGCCCAAACAGAAAAACTGGAAATTAAGTGGGCAGTCCATTGAACAGTTTAAACCAGGGGTCCCCAACCCTCAGGCCTTGGCCCACTACTGGGCCTTGAGCCTTTTAGAACCTGGCTGTGGAAGTGGCGGGCCCTTTTTTTGCTACATTATGTGTAAGCTGCACACTCACAATCACTGAAATAAAATTTCTGTCTTGATGAGAAGGGAGAAAGGAAAAGGAAAAGAAATCAAGTTTTATGACATTATTCAAAGAGATTAAAGTCCAAAATTGTTAAAACTAAAGGGAAGGAATATAAATTTGGTTTATTTGATCAATGTTAAAATGGATGTTTTTATTTCTGGTAATCCTTAATGGACTTTTTCTGACCAGGACTGTATGGTGAAGTTTTAAGGATTTGTTTATAGAAAAGAGATATGGGATGAACAAATGGTTTATTGTATTTTAAGAGACAAATTGTTAACCTTGTTTATACTTGTTCTGACAAAGGGAAAATTACTTCTTTGCTATTTTTATTCCTTCTTTTCTTTTTATATTGTTCTTTTTCTACACTCTTTTTTATTCTTTTATTTTTTTTGTAAATCACGGCCCCATGGACAATGTTCCTCCAGGCCTTCCTGTCCTCTACCATCCTCTCATGTCCATTTAAGCTCATGCCTACTGCTTCAGTGACTCCATCCAGCCACCTCATTCTTTATCGCCCCCTTCTTATTTTGCCCTCAATCTTTCCCAGCATTAGGGCTCTTCTCCAGTGAGTCCTTCCTTCTCACTAAGTGGCCAAAGTATTTGAGTTTCATCTTCAGGATCTGGCCTTCTAAAGAGCTGTCAGGATTGATCTCCTCTAGGATTGACCGATTTGATCGCCTTGCAATCCAAGGAACTCGCAGGAGTCTTCTCCAGCACCATAGTTCAAAGGCCTCAATTCTTTGGCGCTCAGCCTTTCTTATGGTCCATCTTTCACCGCCATACATTGCAACTAGGAAAACCATAGCCTTGAATATACGCACTTTTGTTGGCAGGGTGATGTCTCTGCTTTTTAGTATGCTGTCTAGATTTACTATAACTTTCCTTCCCAGGAGCAAACGTCTTTTAATTTCTTGGCTGCAGTCCCCATCTGCGGTGATCTTGGAGTAATTTATATTAGTTTTTATCGATGGAGTCCTTGGTGCCCTTTGAGGTTGGTTGTTTGCTTGCAGAGGTTTCGTTATCTTGTTAGGTAACCCTGTCATTGTTGTTAAGGGTTTTTTTTTTCCTTGGCAATTCCTTGATTAGGATGTTGCTTCCTGCTTGAATTCGGAGTTCCTACACTGGGCAAGCTAATGTATATAAGCAGAGAGCAAACCCCACTCTCTTCTTGAAGTGAGGATGTTATCTAGCTAGGTAATAAAATATTTGCAAACAACTAAGCTCAGAGACAATCAAGAACTCCACATTTCAATTCTGAGCTACATATAGTCTCTTCTATTTGTAGTTTTTATCTGCACAACTGAAATTATTAATTAAATTATTTTTTAAAAAATATGGAAATATCATTGTCTTATTCCAGGGTTTTTTAAAAAATTCCGAGTCTAATCCCCGGACCTGGGATTTCTAGCTGAAAGCTACAATATTTTTAACTGAAATCTAAAGTGACAAACCACTATTTATTTTTTTTTAGTTCCACTGAGCCTACCTTAAATAATTAAATAAACAATTAAATAATACTAGGCAGCTTTTAGGTTAAACCAATTTGTCCTATAATATTACCCATTGTAATTCACAGTGTTCAAATTGACACTGGATATTTCTAAATAATACTAAAATGTGTGCAAGGCTAGTATTGTCTGCTACAATGAAAAGGATAGAAATATATTTCTCTACTTTAAAAACAAAAAAGATCTCTCCCCACCTCCATTTGTTAAACAGTTCTGCTGATTTGATTATAGCATGCTGAAGAATTTTTAAAAACTGGGCAGCTGTCGACATTGTATTTGGCAGGAACCTGAATTTATTATATTGTCCAATAGTCATCTGCCAAGCCTGACCCATGCATCTTTTCTCTTAGCAATCTACTTTTGCTGTCCTTTTCCAATTAACCCTAACCCTAACTCAATTAGATTGGTACTGCCGACAGCTTTTATTGAAAACATAATTTAACTTTCTTAAGGATTACAAACAGTAGATAACGCCTATCCTTCCTAGGCGAGGAGACCAGATAAGAGCATTCTAGGTATGTCTGTAAAGCATCTTGAGTTTAAAAAATCTGTGCATGTTCTGGTGTAGTATGCACACCCTCACTGAAATGTCACACATGCTTGTAATTCTGTAAGAGTAGCAAACAAAATGCAAGGGTCTTCTTGCTGCTAATAATCTAGAGGCTGCCAAAGTAACTTGAATCTTTCCTCTCCACACACCCAGTCCCTAGCTCATTAACCTTCCCAACAGCATCAACTGCAGTGATTCCTTGAAAAAAAGGACAAAAGAAATACTAACTGCTAAATACAATTTCCTGAATTGGACACACAATTTCAGAACAAATAACTTGCCAATTGTGAACAGAGTGTAATCCTGCAGATGACTTGTTCGAGATTTTCTTTCCCTCTTCCTTGGAAAAAAAACAAAACTGTCCTCAATTCTGTGTGTGTGTGTGTGTGTGTGTGTGTGTATCCATTTACATACTTTACGTCTTTGTTACATCAGAAAATAATGCCTCAGTCTTACAGAACAACACAATTCATCTAGCATCTTAGGCAATCAATTATAAGACTTTTTTTTTTGAGGGATTGTTGTTAATGTTTAATTGAGGGGCAGGGGGCGGGGAAACTAATATTGTACAATATTATAATATTGTACTGATTGCTTTTTCCAAGCTACCAGTGAAGGCTGTATGATTATGCAGCCTACCTTTGCTTAAGGAAACTTTCTCACTAATCAAACTGGTCCAAAAGTACAAAAATCATTGTATATGAACTATCATTCCATGGTTAATGTATCTATTATTCATTTCATACTTTTTCATATAGAAATATCTTTCTGCTGAATTGTCTGGCAATCTCGTTTAAGGAGTTCTATAAAAACAATGATGATTTTTAAAAAATAAAAAATGATGAATCCTTGGTCTCCTTTTATTTGCTACAACACTAGTTTTGCAGGACACTTGTTTTGCTATCAGAGTCACAGGCCAACTGAAGAGAACACACAACATTGTTTTCCAAATGCAACCAAAGTCAGCTGGCAACTGTATAGTCATGGCAATTTTTGGAAATACGTGTTTATACCAAGTGCATAAGTACAAAATCCTTTTTTTTTTTGCAAATTAAAAACTAAATCATATTGGACTAAATAAAATAATTAGAATAACAGAGTTGGATTCCAAATATATCAGACTACTGAGAAAAGGCCATTTAACTGTCTTCCATCAAAGCGTTTTCTGTTGTATACAGAATATCAGATGCTGGTATGATGCAGGATTATCCAAGATGCAGACAGTCTGTATGGCAAGCCAGATACAAATCATCCAGATTTCTTAAGGTTAGTGTGAGAAATGAATAAGTAGCCAATGAAGTTGAATTAGATTAAATGGAATATGACATAAAGCTTTCTGGAGATGTAGCTTCTGAAGTAATTCGGGGCAGCACTGAAACATTAACTGAATCCCCTCGAATCAGGATACAAAACATTGGTCATTCCAACTGATGACTAATATTGGGATTTCATGCGCACCTCCTGTTCTATTATACCTCTCAGCAGTGTTGAATACATGGCCATGGTATCTTCAGCACTGTCTATGAAGTTCAGGCTCTGCTCCTTCCTGGATAAGCCCCTGGTTATTCTGGAAGTTGAAGTCCACACATCTTAAAGCTGTCAAGGTTGATGGTGCTCTAAGGGCTGAGGGGTCAAAATATGCTCAAATTATATCCCAGAAAACAGAGTTGGTTTTCAATCTGGCTGAATCATGATCCCAACATGGCTTCTGGATGGGGTTATATATCCCTAGTGAAGAAGAAGCAGCAACCTGCAACTTGGGCCTCCTAGATTTTCTGAATATAGCAATGGCATTTAGACTTATATAACGTGTTTTCCCGAAAATAAGACCTCCCCTGATAATAAGCCCAATCGGACTTTTGAGTGTATGCGCTAAAATAAGTCTGTCCCAAAAAATAAGCCCTCCCTGAAAATAAGCCCTCCCTGAAAATATTTAAACGCATGCACAGCCAGTCCCTGCCATTTCCTCTGGCTAGGGTTAGGGAAACAGAGCTGGAAATCAGGTAAGACGGCAAGAGGAGCCCCATCTTGCTCCAAGCACCCCCAAAAATAAGACTTCCCCAAAAATAAGGCCAAGTGCTTATTTCGGGGTTCAAAAAAAATATAAGCCTGGGTCTTATTTGGGGGAAAACATGGTAACACCCCTCCCCCCATAGTGCTTTACAGCACTGTTTGGGCGGTTTACAATGTCAGCATATTGCCCCAAGCAATCTGGATCCTCATTTTACCCGACCTCGGAAGGATGGAAGGCAGAGTCAACTTCGAGCCCCATCAGGATTGAAATCCAGGCTGTGGGCCTGCAATATTGCATTCTGACCATTTACCCACCAAGGATAAATTCAGCGAAACTTGTTCTGGTAGAGGGGAAAGCCCTTAAAAATATGACTCATCTTCCTCATAAAAGTAGTTCCCTTTATGTGGAACTGCCCTTCAAGATAACTTAAAAGAGGGATTAATAGATGCAGCAGCTTCACACTGTTCTTAAGTGAATGTATTAGTTGTCAATAGATTCTAAATCAATGTCAAGGTAGGAATTCATAGACTCCTACATGGCTTGAACTACTTACTTACAGAAATCTCTCTCTCACCCAGGCCCAACTGGTTCAAGGCATTCTAAAACAAGTTGCTGAGGTCCACAACTAATGAGGTGAAAGGATTGGGGGGAGTCAGAAAATATGCCTTTTTGGTGATAGATCTACACTGTGCAATATCCTCATTCCTTAGGTCCAGAGGACCTGCTTGTGATTGATCTTTCACAATTAAAAACATTTTAGTCTTATGAGCTTTAGTGAAGATGCCTGGTTACCATCATAGTTTCATTTCTGCGGTTTTGGATTACGTTGATTTTTTTCCCCATTTTCTTAATATAGCTTTGGCATATTGTAAACTGTCCCGGGTCTTTTGAAGTAGCGTGGAAGAGGAAGTCTGGTGTAGTGGTTAAGACACCAGACTGCAAACTGGGAGATTGTATGTTCTCCTCATGCCTTAGTCATGAAGACATGAGTGACCTTGGGCCAGTCCCTTTCTCTTAGTCCTATAAAACAAGCAAGGGCAAACCACTTCTGAAAACTTGCCAGAAAAACCCACATAAATTTGTCCAGGCAACCAACAAATGGAGATGGGGTAGTGGCTGGTCTGGTGTAGTGGCTAAAGAAATAAGCTAAAAATCAGGAGATCTTGAATTCTAGCCCTGTCTTGCATATGAAGCCAATTAGGTGACTTGCTTTCAGCCCTAGACAGAAGGCAATGGCAAGGTATTCTGATCTTGCATAGAAAATTGCAGAGATATGTCCAGGCAGTCACCAGTATTCAAAGGCACACACTGATTCAAAGGCATAGACATACAAAAAAGTGTATAAATATTTATATAAATAGACGATTAGAAATAATCACACATGGAGAGAGAAATAACTACTAAGGTAAAATAAGCTTTCTCCAGAGACATAAAATGCGCCTCCATTGTGTATATTGAGTCTAGGAGTAAACCCAAACTGCATACCTGGCACAAAATAAATTAAACCCCACCATGCAAGCTCACAAATTTTCTAATCCAACACATCTGTCTTTCTTGCTTTTATCTAGGTCAAAATTGCTGAGTTTTAACTATGTCCTTGGAATAGAAAGCTAGGAATTAGTGGTAGAATTGGATTTCAACTTACTGTAACCCAAATTTCCAGAACTTCATGCAATAGTTGAAAGCAAAACAGTAGCATAGTGTAGCAATTCAAGAAATAGAAAGGGATTATTACAATCAGTGTTAAAGTTGCTTCTTCATTATTGTTAAATTATTAAGGGCTAAATGGCAGTATGGAAAAAGAATTAATAATACACGCCGCAAAAATTATTACACAGTACTGATATTCTTTTCTTTGCACATTGTTGTTTTTAGAAGTTCATCTTTCCAAATTTGAATTCATGGCTGGAGGACATCATTTGGTTTAAACCAGTTGTCAATCATGTATTTTTTACGTTTGGCACGCAACTAATTCCTATATTTTGTTAATGAAGCAAATTTGGTTTATAAAGATTGGAATTTGATTTTTTTTCCATCTACTTAAGCATACCAGTCTGACCATAACTAATGAAGAGCATTTCTTCTATCTTAGAAGTTCCTAACAACAGGAAGTATGCCACCTGCCACGTGATTTTTAATTTAATGTGCTCGAAAGTTGGTAGTTTAGACTGTCTGCTATCATAGATAAACTGAATTTAAAAGAACCTCTAAAGAGGAACAAGTTTATTGGACAAGACCAAGGCTGAGGCTGGCTCAAATGTGGATTTATTATAAGAATGTGGACAAATTATAAGAATGATTTGGAAAAAAAAAACATTATACTGAGTATGCAAATGAAATCAGCTTAATTATTAAAAGAGGTATGCAAATAACAAATCAGAACAGTGATTTGGATACTTTTCTTATTTTTTCATAAAATAAAACAACAGAGTTGTTAAAATTTTAAAAGATTGAGAAGAGAAAATTTAAAGAAATCAAGTTCTGTGACATTATTTAACGGGGTTAAAGTTCAAGACTGTTAAAATCAGCGGGAAGAAATATGAAGTTGATTTATTTGATCAAGGATGCATGCAGATACAAATATATAGAGTGGATATAAAAAGTGTTCCCATCATTAAAATGCCAGATTTCTGAGATGTAAAAAAATCATACTAAGATAAATCACTTCAGAATTTTTTTCCACCTTTTATATAAACTATTGTTGTTGTTTGTTGTTTTTAACCATTTAGCCGCGTCCTATTCTTGTGACTTTGTAGGAAAGTGCTTTTCATGCTATCCTGTCAAGACAGCTTCTTTCAATTGCTGCTTGTTCAACTTTGCATCAAATTTGATGTTATCAAGCCAGTGTGTTCTTTGCTTGGTCCTTCTTCTTTGTCCACTAACCATTCCTAGCATCATTGCCTTTTCATTCGGACAGATAACATGGCCAAAGTAAATCAGACTTATGATTTTAGCTTCTAGTGAAGTGTCTCGTTTTGTATGATTTAACACCTCTCTGCTAGTTACTCTGGCTGTCCATGGTATACACAATAATTTACACCAGTAACCACACTTCAAAAGCATCTTACAACCTATGAGCTATACAATTAAATTGAAAAATAAACTGAAATCTTTTTTTTTGTGGTGGTGATGGGGAATAAAAATATACATACCTGCACATGCTTGTTTCTTGTAAGCCTAAATGAAATTTTGCTGACCAGGATCAAATGACAAGGTTTTATGATCGGGGGAAAAAAATATCAATGAAAGAGATATTGGATCCTGCAAAAAAAATTGTTGTATTTTTAGAGCAGATTTATATTAGTTACTGTGTTAAATCAGAAGGAAGGGATAGACAGTTGGTTATTTGAATAAGTTTATAATATATGTTGTTTCTAGTAACCTTTAATGGACTTTTGCTGACTAGGATTGACAGATGAGGCTTTAAGAATTTGTTTATAGATAAGAGATGAGCTATGGGAAAAGATCTATTTTGTAGTAGCATCAGGAAAAGTAATGTTACTGGAAATGTATTTTTTTTGTGATGAAAGAGGAAGTTATTTTTTTATATTTATTTTCTTTTTTTAACTATATTCTTATTTTTTCTTTTTATCGTGTTTAATTTAAGAAAGAATACAGAATAAAAGTGTGTTGTGTGTGCTTTAAAAAAAGCAAGAAGAATAAAATAAAGAAATTTATGGTGTCTAATCAGACTAAAAGACAGCAAACAAGCCAAAAAATTACAACTAGTCGAACACCCTATTTAAGGGTCGAGAAATAACCAAATTTTCAGTGCCACATGGATCTCTGCTTTTCCGAAGGGTAAGCATCAGCAGATGACTTTATTTAATTGAGGGACCTGAAGCTCACGCTCTCTGCCAGATCTTATTTGACAGGCAGAAACTATTGGAAAGAGGTGGCCCTGCAAATATTGTGTTTGTGTCATGTTTTCTTATGCAAAACAAAAAATAAAAAAAAATAACGCCACATCATTACTTTCCTCACAATATTATTACAAGCTGGGGAGAAATGTTTCAATGACATCTCTCAATGAGCATGCAACCCCATCAATTAGTAAAAGAGTGGTTTTCACCTGATCTGAGAAAAGTTTAAGCATTTGCACACAAGAACAAATAGCAAGCAGTCATCCGTTTTTTAGAATAAGAGAAAAAGTATGACATCAGGGATATTTATTGGAATATAAATTAAACTTGCCACCTGTCTAGTAACATTGACTGACTTGAGAGGGCATTGGGATTTTGCACATAGCAATAGCACTTAGACTTATATACTGCTTCACCAGGGGTGAAATTCAAAATTTTTCCCTACCGGTTCTGTGGGTGTGGCTTGGTGGGCATGGCAGGGGAAGGTTATTGCAAAATCTCTATTCCCGCCCCTCTCTGGGGCCAGCCAGAGGTGGTATTTGCAGGTTCTCTGAACTACTCAAAATTTCTGCTACCGTTTCTCCAGAACCTGTTAGAACCTGCTGGATTTCACCCTTGTGCTTCATAGTGCTTTCCAGCCCTCTCTAAGCAGTTTACAGAGTCAGTATATTGCCCCCAACAATCTGGGTCCTCATTTTACCAACCTCGGCAGGATGGAAGGCTGAGTCAACCTTGAGCCAGCAAAAATTGAACTGCTGGCAGTCAGCAGATAGTAGCCTGCAGTTCTGCATTCAAACCACTGTACCACCACGGGACATCCCAATTTTCTGACAAGTTTAAACATATGTATCTCCATGTGTTTTTAGTCCCACAGATACATAAGTGAACTGCTAAAATCTAATATAGTTGTAATATGCATAATATCCCCATTCTGTTTTGCTGGGCTCCAAGGGAAGTCATTAAATATTACAAAGGTGAAATATAAGTAGTCCGTAACCTCACACTTACAACTGTTGCAGTATCCTCACAGTCATGTGATCAAAATTTGGGTGCTTGGCAATCCAGATGCATTTACAACAGTTACAATATCCCAGAATCATATAATCTCCATTTGCAACCTTCCCAGCCAGCTTCTGACCAGCAAAGTCAATGGGGGAAGCCAGATTTATGTAACAATCATATGATTCACTTAACAACTGTGATTCATTTAATAACCATGACAAAAAAAGTTCATAAAATCAGACTCAACTAATGTCTTGCTTATCAACAGAAATTCTGGTCTCAGTTGTGGACATAAGTCAAGGACTACCTGTATTTTGTTTAGATACTTTGTGTTATTAAGGTTTTAATACACTTACATTAATAGAAGTAATTTACATTGAGTTAGTTTCTGATACAGAAATGGATAACTGAGTTCAGAATTCTTTTTTGCTTTTTATTGGATATGAAGTCCAATGGGATCCCTGCAAATCATATTTCTCCTGTAATTTTAGTATTTTTTTCAAAACCATTCCTCCTTAATTATAATATTTGCATGTGATAAATACATGTGCCTCATATGTTTTTCCATCTGCAGGCCTGAAGTATTCAAGTATTTTGCATCAAATGAAAAAATCCAACATATTTCATTCTGGACAAAAAGCCCATATATCAAAAGCAATTTTTAAACTATATAGAGATAAAGATATTGATATATAAATTAAACTGAATACTGAAGTGATGCAGAGGACTGCAATACAGTGTGAAAGGTAGGAGAAACTGCACAGCCAAACACAGCATCCATTAATTTTAAGCAGCAATTGTATTGCAGCTATTCAGATTTTGCCCATAAATAAAATGGTACTTGTAAACAGAGGATCAGCCAAATATCTAAATAAACATCCTAGTTTAAGAAAACAGAAGAAAAAAGAAACCACTTCAGCTATAGAAAACTGTTGCATAACATGGTATCTACTTCATTATAGAAACATCTACCACTTCTAACATTTATGGTTACATCTTCAAGTGCATTGACTGTCTGTGATGCAAGACACGGAGGCAACACAGTCATCTGATAGTCTAAACTCCCCTTTATGGCTCCAACTTTCCCCCAAACACTCCCACGTTTATGGCAAATCCCAGAGCAAAGCGCTCACACACACTTCCAGCAGCCTCTGGCTGCAAGTAGCCCAGCAAAACCCTGTTAGCACAACGGCTTCAAGGCAAGAAGTCCAGTGAGGCAAAGGAAAAAGGCAATGAGTGCACGAAGCAAAGGTACAAAGCAGCAAGGCAAGAAGGTCAGGGAACTCCAAAGGCACACAAAACTCCACAAATTCCTGACAAATGCCCCTCCCCAGAGTGTCTCCTTAAGTCTCAGTCCCCAGGTGTGCCTTGTAAAGAGGGGCAGAGCGCAAGTTGTTGGGTTGCCCTGCGTTGTTCCCGCCTCCACTCCACTCTCCGTGCTCAGGGATCAGGAGGGGACAGTCCTTGCTCATCACTTGAGCTCCATCGCTCCTCATCTCCACTGCCTGCCCTCTCTTCCCCCGTCTCGGACATCCTGTCTCCATTCCTCCCTGCTGGCAAGCTGTCCCAAGCCCAAGGGACCCAGGGCTGCCTCATCCTGATCCTCTTCCTGTTCCTCCAAAGCCAATGAGGCTGCCCCCTTGACCTCCATCAGCCCCAGCTCTGGTTTGTCTTCCTCCACGCACTCAGGTTCCAACGAGGCCATCACACTGTCCCAGTATTTTTTAGCGTATTAATTTTCTAGCTAGTTGGTTGACTTTGAAAACGACCGGGCAGCCATTCATTTCATTTACACCTCAGCCTTAACTTTACCTGTCAGCAGTTTTATTCAGCTTCCCAGACTTTTTTGAATGAAAACCACTCTTCTGGAAAAAAAAAGTTTAATGAATATGTCAATGAGAAATGAAATATTTTCACTGTATGATTTTTCTTAAAGCTTTGCTATGAGTCAACTTATTTTTTAAGGGAATTTCATTAGGTAGCAGTGTGAATGTTCATTTAAAAATATTTAACTTGGCGTCTCTGTTCTTGAGCTTTTAATCCCAGATGTCCTAGTTCAACAGCTTTTGAAGAAAAGTGCCAGGTCAGCTTAAATGTTGGAACAAACATACAGGACCAACTTAGTAAACAACCCACAGATAATAAGTCCTAAAATACATAAGCATAGGATTTTATACTACATATGTATTTAAATTGCAACATTAGTCGTGATAAGGAAGGAACTCAATCAGAACATATTACTTGGTGGTAAAAAGAAAGAACATGGGTGAAGAATCCTTGATTTTAACAAGATTTATTAATTTTTTCAGTTCACTTCAGCCTTTAATTTACATTTCAGATATCAAAATAAATAAGGAGAATGAAACAAGTTAAAAATGTAAATAAGCTACAACGCCCATCCAATTCATTTACCTGTCTTTGTATGCCAGGGACAACCAAACTTCCTTGGCAATTTAAAATAAAAAATAAATCTAAATTCAAGATGTGAACAGTTATAATATTAATTATACCAAACAAGCATTATTAATTATACCTGTTTGGTATAATTGGTATTTTAAGTGTTAGATTTAATTATAATTAATAATTAAAATAAATATTTATCAAGTGTATGTTAATTTTTAAGCTAATAAATAGTACCAAAGCTCAAGAATTACAAGAGTCACACTCATTCTGTCAATCCTCAAACATCTGGTTAACCAAACCATCTCAGATTTATAGCTTATCCTGAAGCCAGTTTGAAGTGGCTCAGGATAATGTCATCCCCTCATCTGCCTGCAGTTGAGAAGCCATCACTCTCTTACTTACCATATCTAACTTTGAGGGATTAGGCCTGTATATAATTGCCCATTCCTAAGAGAAGGAGGGAGATTTCTTCCATTTTCAGATCATCAGTTGCAGCATTCAGAATTTTAAGTCCAATGTTTGACCTATGGCAACTAAAACATATACATGTAATTCAGGGGTGAAATCCAGCAGGTTCTGACAGGTTCTGGAGAACCGGTAGCAGAAATTTTGAGCAGTTCGGAGAACCAGCAAATACCACCTCTGGCTGGCCCCAGAGTGGGAAGGGAATGGGGATTTTGCAGTATCCTTCCCCTGCCATGCTCACCATGCCACGCCCACCAAACCACACCACGCCCACCAAGCCAAGCCCACAGAACCTGTAGTAAAAAAAATTGGATTTCACCACTTATGTAATTATAGATATGAAGTCCTCAACTATTCCTGAACTGACAGTGAATACAATGACACTGAAGTTGCAGGAAGGATGTATATTGTATTAATGGACAATGTGGCCACACAAAAAGCATTTCATCAATATTATTCCAATTGTTATAAATGAAATTACATCTCTCCAGAGAAAATAAATATCTGAAGAAACAACAAAAAGAGCTTGAGTAGACCACTTTAATTTATGTATTGTTTCTATGTATGAAATTAGCATTTGAACTAGTGTCTACAAGAGCAGAAAGTTCCACCTTTTGCTTGGAATCCAAAGTAGCAGTAATCAAAGTAATTAAATCTGCTTGTCTGCTATCATTGGCTATTCTGTTCAAATGATGAAGGGCCTCCCTTCAGAGCTCCTGGGAGGGGGAATGGCAAAGTTTCCCTAGCATGCTGCTTCAAGATGAACTGGCTGCTTGCTGGCTACATGCTGTGTTGATTTACAAGCTCTGCATCATGTTGCTGTGTCAAGACGATGGCATCTTTTTAACAAGGTATGATCTGACTGTGTCCTGGGGCTCCACAGAAAAAGCCTAGTCCCAAATCCATTCTTCTATGCTTCTTTCTTGATGGCAGGAATCTCTGTGTTGGTTCTAGAGCCAAGGTGGCGCAGGGGTTAGAGTGCAGCACTGCAGGCTACTTCAGCTGATTGCTAGCTGCAGTTCGGCAGTTCAAATCTCACCAGGCTCAAGGTTGATTCAGCCTTCCATCCTTCCGAGGTGGGTAAAATGAGGACCCAGATTGTTGGGGGCAATAAATAGGCTGACTCTGTAAACCACTTAGAGAGGACTGTAAAGGCACTATGAAGTGGTATATGTCTAAGTGCTATTGCTATTGGTATTTGCATGGAGGAAATGCAATTCCCCTTATTGTTTCTTTCCCTGCCTTAACTTTTCTATTATTACACAATGCTGATCTTCCAGGGTACTTCGGATGACTTGCCTCTCAAGCTCATCTCTTCTCTGAACTGGTCATTCAAGGATATGTCATTCCACCCTAATTTCCAGCAAGTAATTCAGCAGGTCTGGCATATATGACTTCTCTTCTCTGTCTCTGCTTCTCGATTGCTTCATTTGTAGTGATTCTCTGTATAGGATCTCCAAAGTGCCTTCGAATTTATGCAGGAAGTCCTGATAGTTGTGCAGTATGAATCTTTCCCCTCAGATACTGTTCACTTAGCTTCTGCTTTCTTCAGCAAACTCAGCACAAAAGTCACTTTGATGTGATACAAAGGAACTTTTATTGGCCGGCCGGCCGGCCAGCCTGCCATAAGCATTCTTCATTGAGCAGTGAATATATGGAATTGACCCTGGTTTGCTCCAAACATTTCCAGCAAGCAGCCATGAATGCAGAAGCATTGGCTGAGCCACTGTCAGTCATGCTGCCTTGGGTTGGCTCAAATGCCTTGTTTGTTGCATTAGTTGCATTGTGGCAATCTGCAAATTGGCCATCTGTGCACCCACTTGCTGCTGGTGTTGCACCAATGCTGCTGACAGACGTTCAGATGTGGATAGTTAAGTCCTTGAGGATCAGCGGCCATTCCTGAAATTGGAAGAGATTATAAAACTTGCAAGATACGTGCCAGGCTTACCAGTTGAACTAGACAGGAAACACAACCAGATGAGCAAATTCTACTTTATTGTAAGGCTACGTTATCAGAATCTTAGAAGTCTGAAAGCATGTGTAAATAAATAGAAATGTGCATTTTAGATTTTAAAATAACACCAAACATTTACATGAACAGAAAGGCTCAGTAACAATTAGAGTATGCAGGTTAATAAAATCAAAAGAAAAATTCCTTGCAGGGAAACTCCACAGGAATCCTTTTAGAGGCAGTTTATAAACAGAATCAAGTGATATACTGAATAAATAGTAGTAGGGACTAAGAATAGAATTAGTGAGAGAAGGGTCTGTCTAAGGAAATAACATATTATGGAATATTACAAACGCCCTCTTTTATTTGCCTCAGTGAAAACTAGCCTCTTATTTATTTGCAATATATGCCACAACACGCATAAAAGCACTATAATCATGCATCTTACTCAACCAATCCCATTTAATATTTCAATTTTTATTTTGTTTCATTACTTTTGCTCTCAAAATCTCACAAGAAATGCTTTTATGAAGCCCATGCAAGTGTTGTATCAGTTAGAAGGATTTACTTGATTTAATACATTATTCATTCTAATCCTACTTGTGAAAACAAAAGCAGTATTACTAAAATCATAAGAAAATTATTAAAATAATAAAACCTATAGGCATGCTGTGCCCTATCACATGCTGTTGAGAAAGTGTCATCTCCTACACATAGCATTTTATAGCATTTAAGGCATATTATAGCTACTGTGGACAACATCAATATTTCATAAAGCATTACATTGTTTATTATTCTCTTACTTAAATAAGCTCTCTATAAGTTGGTGTCGTCCAGATGGACTATGACTCCAGAATTCCACTGTGGTTTAGAAATTATGGAGTTTGTAATTCAATACAGGAGGAAGATACCCATTAGAGAATATACAAAGTATCTTGACTATATACTACTGACAAAACCCAATTGCAAACTGATTTTTTAAAAACACATTTCAGCAGTGAAGATGTGTTTGCTATGGATATAGAAGGGTAAAGTATGGGTTGCTATATATAATGTTTGTGGGAGGAGAAACACAAAATTAGAAATTATTAATGTTAATTTTTTTACAAATTCAGGAAAATTACAATATACCTATCAGAAATGCTTATATAGTGTTCATCCTGAAACGAGACAAGGTATGATGAACATATCTGCCAGTGTTGGCTAGCAATAGTTTATTCAAAGAAGGGAAATTTACATTTTTAGCAAAAAGGAATATTTATTCAATAAGAGTTCTTCAGGTTATTGTAGTGAAAACTGTTTTCACTGAAAACTGTGAACGCCATCACTCTGCTAAATAAATAATTTCCTCAACACTGTCAAACTATTTACTAAATCTACACTACAATTAATCTTCTCATCGTTCCCATCACCCATCTCCTTCCACGAATGACTGTAACTTTGTCACTTATATCCTTACGATTTATATTGACTGTTTCCTAATATGATTTGATTGCTTCTTTGTACCCTATGGCTATCATTAAGTGTTGTACCTTATGATTCTTGATGAACGTATCTTTTCTTTTATGTATACTGAGAACATATGCACCAAGACAAATTTCTTGTGTGTCCAATAAAGAATTCTATTCTATTCTATTCTATTCTATTCTATTCTATTCTATTCTATTCTATTCTATTCTATTCTA
>JANHZT010000385.1:226305-238971 GCA_032468215.1 Stegonotus admiraltiensis
CCAAATTGCAGGCAGCTGGCAGGCAGCAGAAGTAGCCTGCAGTACTGCACTCTAACCACTGCGCCACCGTGGCTCATATGAAATGATATAGCGGCAGGTTTTTTTACTGGGGCAAAAGCAGAGTGACCATAGTGTCATGCCAAAATAGAAATAGTCAAGAATGATTTACAGACTAAAAGAACTAGATTTTTTAAATACAAATTCCACTTAAAAAGAATAAAATGAACTGTGACCCACTTATACTTATTCATTTATGAAACATTTCAAGGGGAAAATATGGTTTTCTCTCATTTGTGAGTAACAATCAATGTGTAATCATCATGCTTCCTTCTCAACAGTAGTAGAATCCTGTTGTAGTTCCAATTTATCATAAACCGACTATTATCCTATATATGTTCTATTGTGCCTTTCATCATTTGTCTATCACAGACAATCTGTTGTCTGTCACAGACAATCCATTGTTAGTTTGTTTGTGCTTTCAAGTCAATGTTCACTCCTGATAACTAGTCACTGCAGTTTTCTTGGCAAGATTTTTTACAAAAGTAATTTGCCATTGCCTGCCTCCTAGGGCTAAGAGAGAATGACTGGCTCATAGAGCTATTGCATGCACTTTTCCCCTGATCTTTTAAGTCTTAGTTCATTTTTTAAAATTTAAGTATGAACTTGAATTCCAAATCAGAACAGTGCTTGATGATACTATGCAAGGAATATTCCATATGGAACCAAAACAAACTCATTATTATAATAAGCATATGCCGTATTAGACTAACAACATAGCACATTCACCACAATATGAATCTCAGTGGAATGTAATTTAATTTGTACTAAAATGCGTCTGTTAAAGAAGCATTATATGTTCAGATCTACATAAGAAATATTAGATGACTTGGAAAATAACACTAGAGTTTATCCAGAGGTTTTGAAAATTCCTAATCTTTGAGGGGAAAAAGACTGTTGCAGAACATTCAGACAGATTTACAGTTTCCAGGATTTAAACATAACAAGCTGTTTTTAAGTTAATGCCTTGTTCAACCCAAACAAATGCCATCACTACTTACTCAATTCCTATGAAGAATGCAACTGAACAAATTCACATAGCAGCCCAGAAGTGCTAACAAACAATAGTCATTTATTTATTTGCATATCACCACAAATCCCAATTTTCTAGCCTCCTGGGTGGATGGTATAAATTTCTGTCACTTAATCAACTGCCTACAGCAGGGGTGTCAAACTCAAGGCCCGGGGGCCAGTTCCAGCCCGCAGGATGCTTAGATCTGGCATGCGGGGCCACCCTGGAAACAGTGAAGGACCAGCCTGCGGTGCCTCTGCCAGTGAAAATGAAGCTCACCTCTGTTTCTGCTGGTAGAGGGTTGCAGGAGGCCGTTGCAGGTGAAAGCAGAGTTTGGGAGCCCGTTTTTGCTGGCAGAACACACAGGCCACCACAGGCGCCCTCGACACGAGGGACATTCAGCTGGCCATGCCCACTCCAGCCCAAGGTCAAGCACAACCCTGACGTGGCCCTCAATGAAATCGAGTTTGACGCCCCTGGCCTACAGTATGAAATCCATATTAAACTAGTGGGCAAGAAGGGCTCTTTTTTGGCAATGCCTTTGCAATTGTTGCCAGTCAAGTTACACTAATTTTAATGGGAGGCAGTAAGAAAGCCTAAAACAACCCACAAGAAAGCCTAGGGCAATCTTTAAACTGTTCTGTTTGCTCAGTTGCAATACATATGATATTTCTTTCTTTATTCACCTAATGTTGTTGTTCTCACAAAGCACACTATTATTTGGCTAGTGCCACTTCTGGTTATTATCAGCAATAAAATAACATTTTAATAGTCATATTAGGGTATCTTATTGTTTTAAAATTATTGCTGGCATTGAGACATTAATAATGTTAGGAACCACTGGGAAAGTTCTACACAATAAATTATAATGAATGAAGAAAAATAATATAGTCTGCGAGATAGTTAGTAAAGTAAGGCTGATTTGCGGCATTTTTCAAGAACAGCTATCCTGCTTTATGGTTCTGCTGTTTCTATGAGCCAGTTGGATGGCTCTTACAACAATATTCCCATTAGATTCTTACAAAGCCAAATACAGAATGTCATATATTTAGCAAATTAATGTGAAAAGAACCAACAGCAGCATGACTTTTGCCATTTAAAACTATTTGCTTCTGTTTACACTACAGTGATAATTAATGGATTTCATATTGTGCTACTGGCAATCTGTTAATAGAAGAATTCTGCTTGAATAAAATTGTGTCCAATTTCTGAAAATAAAATGAAACAATTAGGAAAATCAAGATTTTGAGGCTATATTTGTGCGAACATTCAATTATTGTATAGTTAACCACAATTACATCCCATAAATATATGTAAATGTGATTCTATAAATGAATGTTAATGATTTTACTTGCCAACTTGTCCCAACTTCAAGGGTTGTAGCTTGAAGTAGCTACCATGATCAATAAGATCTAGTCTGCCTATAATGGTTTTATAATTAAACAGATTTGCTTGATATAGTTCATCCAAGATATTTGTTGCCTAAGGAAATGGCAAAAAGATTCTTGCAAAAATGTATTACAAAATACATTTGTATAGAAATATATTATATATATTATATATTATAATATAGGACAACTTAACCTTTTATGTTGATACAAACACATCAAAGAAATGCAGACATCTTCTGCAAACATCCAAGCTTTTCTACTGCTTCTTGATTTGGCAGTTTTATTCTCTATAATGGTAGGATTACCCTTTGACATTTGCTGATGTAGGAATATAGTTAAGCACTCCAAAAACATTAATCCAAGATTAATCCAAACATTAATTCCATATTCTTAAGAGCTGAGACATCTTATAAAAGGAAAAAAATGACTGCAGGGACACTTCCAAAGTAGTGATTAGGTAAGTTCAGAAAGTCAGTAATTTTTCCTATAAATTACTCTTGCTTACAATTTTTCATTTTTTAGTTTATAAAGTCAGTTCTGTTGCTGCTGAGCAATACACTTTTAAATAGCCTCAGTAGCTACTTTCAGCTTTATATAAAGGAAAAATTACTTGTAATTTGAAAGTGTATTTCACTCATATATATTGCTAGTCCAACAGGGCAATTCAATAGTCTTTAAATAAGATCAGTAATAAAATATGAACACAATGGTGTTTTTTTTTCCTTTGTGGGCTATTTTGTTTTTTAAGAGTGAGAATATGGAGGATCAACAAGAACGAGAAGAATGGATGGAAGCAACCTCATTCAAAAAATGCTGCTTTGTTACTGAGGATTCTCTTTTTAACACTTGAAAGCGTAAATCCTTCTGAGAGTAAATATTTTGTGACAGTGTCCACGGTATGGTTTCAAAATCCCAGATATATGTACAAAACATTTGTCTGCTGAAATATTGTTTTGCAACTTTAACCATTTTTATTAGCCAAAACATTACAAGTATGTAAAGCATGTGTCATCAATTACTTCAATATACAAATTTACAAAAAGTATGAATCATTGTTATAAAAACACCTTATAGGCAAATGATAATTTAACTTAGTAGATAAAAAAATTACAAGTTGAGATAACTCTAAACATACATACATACGGTACATAATGTCAGTTTGGTATAGTGAATAAGGCACCAGGTCAAAAACTGGGAGACCCTGAATTGTAGTCCCATCATGGGCACAAATCAAGCTGGATGACCTTGCCCCAGTCACTTTCTCTCAGCCCTAAAAAGGAAGTAATGGCAAACAACCTCTGAAAAAACATTGCTAAGAAAACTTCAGGGACTTGTTCAGGCAGTTTATGAGAATCAGACATGATTGAATGTGGGGAAAATATGTTTAGGATCATCTGTATTGTAATTTTTAAAAATCTTTTGATATGTAAGTGCCTGGCTATGTCTCAATGGCAGCTATTTTATAAATGGGGAAAAATCACACATAGAAGCTACACTATCTATACCGTGCTCTCAAAATGACCAGTGTACCTACCTACAAAATAGAAGTTAAAGATTCTTCTATACAATGTGATAAAGTTTGAACTAAGTTTCCTTTGTTAGATACTTTGCAATAATACTCCTCTTCTAAAAATGCACATTTTATTTTGGGTCTCCTCAACCATAGCAGCATCGAATCACGTGAATCTGTGTGGTCTTTCCTGGATACATCTATCAAATAGACAAGTTAAATAATGGGGCAATTTTTCTCACCTCATACTTGACATTGCAAACCTATTGTATCTTTCTTCTTCAGGGTCATATTAGGAATAAAAATTCTAGTCTGCATTTATTAGAATAGTGAGGGGAGGAAAACAGCAGATACATCAACTGAAGGTATTCAATTTGTCTTTGTCAAAAATCCAACATCTGCTCCAAGTTTAAATGTTAAAATAGCAAATTACCCATCATCCCATGATTAGCTGATGGCTTTTCTCGTCAGGCAGCACCATGGTTCAGTTCCATTCCACCCTCAACAAATACTGGAAAGGAATGTACATCAATATTCATTTACAGGGCTATTGACAGTACTCTATCACTCCCAAACCTTCTTCACATGTTTTTCCCTGGGGAACTGTCTAGATAGTCTCCATCTGTGACTTGCTCTCCATTACTTCAACCTTTAAAATCCAAACACAAGCACCATATGTTCTTTCTGGGCCAACAGTTTCTCTGGCATTCATCATATCTGTCATACTGAGCTCTGTTTCAACTCTTTGAAGGATCAATAAGAACTCTTTCAACTGCCACCACATGTGAAAAGTTCATTCTTTGGAATTAAACAACCAGCACCCCCTTTTTGTAAAAAGTAAACTATTCATTACAAATACTTGTGCAGATATCTGCTTATATCAGTCCTTATTCCTTAGTTGGTTATCAGAGAAATTGGTGTTCCATACTATTTTTGACCAGAAAGAACAATTTATTGACTGAATTAGTTGGACAAAATACTTCATTCAAAGTATGAGGTGTTGTAAGACCACAAACAAACAAACAAACGTACACAACCTATATGCTTTCCTCTTTCACAGAATGGCCAAGGTACAGTATATTATTGTATATTGCCCTAGATTTTCTGCAATGTTTTAGAATTCTTTATGCAGGAGAAAGTTTTTACCATCCCCAAAGATAGTATTTTTAAATATCATTCAGATAAACATCATCCTAGACAATTACTTCCTCATTGGAATGAAACAGTAAGTTGGGAGGCAAAATATGAACTACCTATATATAAACATGAACAAAATATTTGAAAAAATAGAAGTCATCTCAAAGAGAAGTCAAATTAGCATAATACACAAATAGGGTTTTCATAATTAATGCAAAGTATTTCTTCTTGTACTCACTATAATCATCTTGTGTAAAAATGTAGACAGAAGTATGCTGGAGGTCTGCATAAATGCCATCGTAGGTATAAACCAACATATACATGTGTACCTTTTGATACAAGTAATGTTTGCAATACATTCCATTAATGATTTCTTCTAAAAGTATTCATAGACAGAGAGGCAAGTGGTGGGCTGTGCAGGCAAGGAATCATACACATTTACTGGTATGTTAGGCATTTGATCATAATGTATTCATTCATACCTCTCTTATTCCCATCGACAAATAGTATTTATATATCAGACCACTCTGTATTTGAATAGCAGATGCAAGCATAAAAACTGAGCATGTTTGCTTTACAAACATACATTATATGCTTTTATAGTTATATATAGTATAATGGGATGTGGTGGCTCCGTGGCTAAGACACTGAGCTTGTTGATTGAAAGGTCAGCAGTTCAGCGGTTCGAATCCCTAGTGCCACATAATGCAGTGAGCTCCCGTTACTTGTCTCAGCTTCTGCCAACCTAGCAGTTCAAAAGCACGTAAAAAAGGCAAGTAGAAAAATAGGGACCACCTTTGGTGGGAAAGTAACAGTGTTCCGTGCGCCTTTAGCGTTTAGTCATGCCGGCCACATGACCACGGAGACATCTTCGGACATGGCTGGCTCTATGGCCTTGAAACAGAGATGAACACCACCCCCTACGACTAGCACATATGTGTGAGGGGAATCTTTACATTTACCTTATAGTGTTAGGAAAATGCAAATGCATTTATTAAAATAGTTTAAATAACACAAGTCATTTTACAGATTTGTTTTAATTCAGATTAGGTAGTAAGGAGAATAAAAATGCAAGGTGACTTTCACTTTACCCAGGGTGATTTATTAACATGGAACTACACAACTTTGCCAATATGCCTGTTTTATTCCTTTTTGCCAAACTGCTATCATTAACATCTAGGAAAAGATCTGTACAGTAAATATACTTATTTTCTGCAAAATTGTTTAAAATAAGTAGGGCTAGAACAGTGTGCGTAAAGAGTGTTTGAATCCTGGAGATTTTATTACTTTCAGTTTAATTTGAATGGAAGCTTCTTAAGATCATATTGAAAAAGTGCACCGGTATTTTCAATATTCTGATAAAACTTGACATTACTCAACCTTGAAGTAGCTCCTTTCTTCATGAGTAAAACAGCAATTTTACTCAATTAGTAAATTACAGGTACCTCAGTTACAGGTAGTTTAATCCTCAAATTTCAACTGTACATTTAACAATGGTTCAAAGTTATGACAGCCACAGAAAAAGTGATCACCCTAATGATCCATCCTCGAAACTATGATTGTTGCACTTCTCCTGCAATCACATGATTGCAATTCGGGCATTTGGCAACTGGCTCGCATTTATGAGCATTGCACGTCTTGCAGTCATGTGATCATAATATGCGCTCTTCCCAGCCAGCTTCTGACAAGCAAAGTCAATTGAGGAAGCTGGATTTGCTTAATGACCACATGATTCACTTAACAATTACATTATTTATTTAATGACCATGGTGATTCACTTGATCACAGTAAAAATGGTCATAAAATTCAGGTCCAACCACATAATGACTCAGCCATGTTTTATCAGTTATCATGTTATTTAGCAACCAAAATGCAGTCTCAATTGTGGTCGGGCAATTGACCAGACACAAGTCACTTTTTCAGATTTCAAACAGTCATTAAACAAATGGTCATAAGTCAAAGATGTCAGAGTTTCTTGCAAAAATCAAATCCAGAAGCACAAACAGACAAACTGATTCAGCAGGATTCATTAACTTCTTTATATATATATACAATACCAACAGCAGAGTTCTTTCAACGTGGTAACAAGTAGAGAGATCAGTTAGTTTTATTTCAGCAGAGAAGATCAGCAGAGCAGACAAGTTCACACACTGGTTTTAGTTTCATTTCTTGCACAGACTCAGAAGCTGCAGACTAAGACACGCACTGGCTTCAGTCTGTCTCAGCCCCCAATTGGCTGACTTAGTTGCTATGCCTATTCATTGGCTGACCTTGTTACCATGTCTTCCCAGTGATGAATATTCTAACAAAAGACACTTCAATGATGGACAAGCTTCTTAAAACTGCCACCAAAAAAGTGGACACCGTGTCCCTTTAACCAGATTCTGACCGTTCTTTCCATCTCATCATTTGAGTCACACAGATGCCCACAAAGGTATCCCTTCAATTTGGAGGAAAAAAGAAAGTCAGATATCACTAGGTTTGGACTATGTGATGGATGATATCCAATTTCACAATTAATTCTTCAGTGGCTTGTGATGTGTGAGGCCTAAGGTTATCATATTGCAGCATCATTTCCTTGTTGGGCTTCCAATCTCTGCTTAATTTCTCAAAGTTTTGAGTATTGCGCTGATAGTAGTGTCCAGTTCAAGAAAATCTCTGTGAATTATTACCATTAGATTTATATCCCATCTTTATTTTATACAATACAAACTAGTATACGTAATGTTCTTTTGCAACACAACCTGTATCCCAAAGGACTACAACCATAAGATCTCCCTACAAAGCTTGGATTTTGAATTCTTTCATTGATCAAATCCTGCAATGAAATTTCTTCAACTAATACTTCATTTCTGCCTTATAATGATGAAGCCATATTCTGTCAGCTATCAAGATACTCTCAGCTTCCTTGGACAACACAGTGGATACAGTGAATAAATGCCTTACTTTCATTCTTGTGGAGTGACAATTGCTGGAAAATTTCAGCTCTTGAAACTTTTAACTTTGCCATCCTTTCCAAGGAACCCATCTTGCAATCTTCCAGTACTGAAGATCAATAATGTGACTTACACGTTCCTGTGAAATTCCAAACCTGATTGCAATTTTCTTTTCAATGCACTACCAATTGTCCTTAACCAGTTCACTTTTGGGAGGGGGACAACAATGGACAGCACTCATGCAAACCATAATAATCACCACAAGTAACTTGTATTCAGCGGTGAATTTTAATTGTTTTGAGATTCTTTTGATGGTAAAAAATTCAATCACAGGTTATTGTTTAAAGTGCAGTGATAAGTACTCACTGGAAGTTTCCATTTCTTCAACAAAAGCAACACATTTTCCCTGAACAAATTTCTGCCAATCAATTATAACATTTTTAGGTACAAATATTAATAATAGATCAACTTTAATTGAACGCTAACATGTTTAATGATGTTTCCCATGCACAACTGATAAAAGGCTTATGCTTTTCTTCTACATGGAAATACCATAGTGAATAAATATTGTAATTCTATGCCAAGAGGATGCTCAAATAAATACTATACCTGCACCTATGTTTTGTATTAAAGTAGAAAGACCAAAGGTGAAAGACTCCAGTACAGAAATCACATAGCATATTTTGTGGACATTTTTATAAGAAATCCATACAGTAGCTACTGTTAAATTCATCCTCCATGAATTTGTCCTATCCATTTAATATAGATAGGTATGCTGACAGGCATCATTCACATCTTGTGGGGGATGATCTCTTTCCTAATCGTAATTAATTTCCTAACGATTTCTATGGGTCTGGCCTCATTTAGTTTGGTTCTGTCTTTTTTTGTTATAACGTATTTTAGTGATGCTTTAATTCAACTATTTTATTTATACTTTCAAGTCAAAGTCTTGAAATATAATTTTTAAAGATGGTTCTCAATGACATGATACATAAAAATATTAAACATCTAGTTCAATAGAACCATTCTATTTCCTAAAATGAAGATTTGACTCTGTTTAAAAAAACAATTGTAACATTAGAACCTTTAAAGAACTATAAGAAAAAAAACCATAAATACAGTGGCATTATGAAAAAAGTTCCATTTGAGGGGTCAGGCATATTTATAAAGGTAAGACATTTATTTAAATAATTTAATTTCAAGTCTGTTATGTTTTTATCAATGATCAGCAGCAGTATTGTCAACTGAGCTTCAAAATACTCTATCAGCAATCAATGCAACTGGCATTATTCATCTTAATTGATAAACCACCATAAACAACTGTATCAATGCAAAATTTCAAAGAGTTTTTAAGAGCCTCCCCCTAAACATAGTACTGAGTAAGTGCGATGAAGTAGACTTGGAGAATATGTGGCCTGTCAGGTGTCATTATCTTCCAGTATGTAGGAAATCTGGACAGAAAGGGCAGCGAGGAAGGATGCTTAAGGATACTGGGTAGTTACAAATTTCCCATTCCCTAATTACAGCATGAAATTTTGTAGAAAGGTCTACTTCCTTTAAATTAAGAAAAACCCACACCTTGTGGCTTAGATTTGTGAAATCAGATTACTTAATTCAGCCTTAGTTTTACTGTTCTCATCCATCATACCTGCAAAATGTATTCAGATTTTTGTACAGATTTTCCAAAGCTTTCCCAAAAATTGTTGAAGAAAACAAGAGATGTTTGTGGGCTATTCACAAAATCATGAAACATTAAGGTCCCAGCCTTTCTGGATTTCCTCCAGAAAGTGGCTTCATAAGAGTATTTAAAAATGTAATATGTAGCTTTTTGCAAAGCAACAAATGCAAAGACCATCAAACAACAGTGGAATGATTTTAATGAAAGCAAAGACAAGACTAACAGAAACAGGTGCTTTGGGTGCAATCCCAAAGCAACTGGAATATGACTTGAACATCATTGGCACTGACAAAATCAACATCAAAAGGTAGCTTTACTTGGAACAGCTTACAGTCTGCAACAATACACCATCAAATAACAATATTTGCTTATCCCAGGTCCATGGGAAGAATTTGATCAGTGGATAAAAATGCCAAATCAAGTCTAAACATCTGGCTAACTGTGCAAACAATTATAACAATAAGTAATTTTATATGCTTCCCAACTTCCAGCAACTCTGGGTGGCACATAAATTTAATAAATTATTATTAGTTGTTGGGTACAGATCATTCACATTGGGAAAATGAGAGAACGCAATCCAAGAAAGTAATTATTGGATTCTGTCCTTGAACTTCATCTCTTGGAATCAAGATCAGTGTTAAGAAAGTATTCCAAGGTACAATTTCTTTCTTTTTCTCCGTATCCTCCTTTCCTTTTTCAACAAAAATGATTCTTGGTGGTTTACAGCACAATAACAAAGTAAACACATAGAAGCTACTAAAAATTAAATAACCATGGAGCAGCTGAAATGTGGCCATTCATTCCCCAAAGGTTCTATGTGTGGAACAAAGGCTCAAAGGCTGTGAATCTCACCAAAGATTAAAATAATAATAATAATAATAATAATAATACTGCTGCTGCAATGGTAATAGGATAGGCATTATGTTACATATACAAACAAGTATCCCCATATAGAGCATATTGCATTAATCCAGATGTGTGGTGATGACATGAACTAAAGTCCAAAAGAACCCTACACTTTTCACTCACCAAGTAAAAATCATGAATATTCTAATTGGCAGACAAAAGAACAGATATATTGTGCCAATTTAAGCTCAATTATAGATTTCAGAACAAAAAAAACCCCACGCCAACATCTTTAATGCTGTGTTTGGGATGACACAGGACCATCCCCTTATCCTGGGCAATAAAAGAAGCCTTGGATAAGTGACTAGCTGCTTAACTTAAGCCAATTGACAGAACAATGTTAAAACCATACTGAAATGATATTTCGGAAAAGTAATCTCCGAGAGGAATGGGGATGTTTCTAGCCAGGGCAATTGTGAGCTAGCTGGCCGGATAGTCCAGGGGGTATTTGCACAAATCCACAGTTCCATGAGAGCAACCCTCTTTAATGAAATCAATGAAGGAAGATTCTAAATGATTACTTTATGTCCCCTTTGCAGCTGCTTGGGCATTCTTCTTTGCTTCTGGCAGCATTCCAAGCCTCTGATTCTGTTGCCTTCTCTGGAACAAAACGAATTCTTGAGCCAACAGATCAGGGTAACTTTAACAACAACCAAGAGAAGCAAAACAAAACCCACAATTACTCAAGCATACAGAAAGCCAGCATATTTTATCTCTTCTGTAATAAATACTAGATTTTCAACAGAAAACGTGGGTCCTACCTAATAGAGCTGGACAAACTATTTCTTGGCTTCCGTACTCAATCCACATCTCTACGACTTATAAAACTGTAAAAGACAGTTTCTCAGGAAACCTAGCTATTGTATGTTATCATGTTGTGTCATTGGAGAGAAAGTACTACTCCATAACTGGCATTAATTCTCTAGAGAGAAGTAATCCAAACTTCATCACATAAGTGGCTCTAAAAGTATTTAAGTAAAAACTTCTTTATCTGTCTTGCTTTTCAGGCAATCCATTCTCTTTGTAGTAGTCTTGGAGAGTTAATAATGCCTTTAGCTAGTACAGCTTTATAACTGAAACTATTATACTGATTTACATTATTTTTAATAAATTATTGGGCATCTAAAGTTGTTAAATTTGATCAGTAGTACACTGATTTGTGTGTGTGTGCGCGCGCGCATTACAAACTATTCTAAAATTTTAATTATTTTAAAATTTTAAGTTCTGGAGCTCACAGGAAGAAAGGGAAAGGGGGAGGGGGAGGAGGAGAGAGAGATTGTTCCTCACAGTCTGAGTCCTTCAGGTGCTTTTTTGCAAACTCCAAATGGGCTTTCATGTGTTTTGCACTGAGGAGAGGCTTCCATCTAGCCACTCTTCCATAAATCCCAGATTGGTGGAGGGTGATGGTTGTCCTTCTGGAACTCTGCCCCATCTCCACACAGGATCTCTGTAGTTCAGCCAAAGTGACCATCTGATTCTTGGTCACTTCTCTTACTAAGGCCCTTCTCCTCCGATTGCTCAGTTTGACTGGGCAACCAGCTCTTGGAAGAGTCCTGGTTGCGCCAAACGTCTTCCATTTGAGAATTTTGTAGGCCACTGTGCTCTTAGGAACCTTCAGTGCAGCAGAAATGTTATTGTAGCTTTTCCCAGATCTGTACCTTGCAATAATCCTGTCTCTGAGCTTTGCAGGCAGCTTCTTTGACCTCACGGGTTTTGCTCTGCGACAGTATGCATTGACAGCTGTGATACTTTCTACAGAGGGGTGTGTCCTTTCCAAATCATGTCCAAACAATTTAATTTACCACATGTGGACTCCATTCAAGGTGTAGAAATATGTGAGCAACGATCAAGAGAAATGGGAGGCACCAGAATTTCAACAACTGTAGAATCAGGCTGCAGCATAACAAAATGGGCAAATGTGACTTTCCGAATGCATTATAGATGATAGCTAGATAGCTAGGATAGATATCATAAATACATTTTAATTATTGTGTGTGTGGATTGCAATTTTAAAACCAAGACAGCAGATGCATTGTGCC
>JANHZT010000392.1:45643-60408 GCA_032468215.1 Stegonotus admiraltiensis
TATGCAACTTCCTCAAACAGCGAGATTCGAAGATGTCGTCCAGGGCTGGTAGCTGGAGCCCGATGATATTCTGGGCAATTTTAATGATTCTCCATAGAGCTTTTTTTTAATGATATTTATGATATTTGTTCTTATTGGGACTGCAGTTACACAATTATAATAATATAGGATTGGTGGGGTTGAATATTATTATTATAGAGGTATTATCTACTTCTATAGCATCTGATACAGCCAACTTGGTAGTATTATAACTCGATGTAGAAAATCCAGAGTTGCTGTCCTACATCAACCCCTCCAATACTTCTACCAATCTGATGCTACCTCCCATAATTCTAACAATCGTTGCTAAAGATCACGCTAGCTTGGAATTATAGTAATTAAGTATGATATATCTGGAGGGTTCTAAATAGTAGCAGGTCTCCCCAGGTAATTGGCTTAACGGGCTATTACTGTCAAGAAATGTATTCTAACAATTAGCCCAGACCTACATTTCTGTAATTTAAAAAACTGTAGAAAAAAACCTTGCATTTTCATTTCTTTTACTTTTTAAAGTCCTAAAGTTTTTCTGTTCGTTTCTCTTTTCTTTCATCCTCCATTACTTAATGGGACCCTTCAGTTGGAGACCAATGGATTAATTACATTTCATTCTGTGGACTTCGAAATCATGCTGAGCTGGAAGGGAAACTCATTACTGAACTTATCTATGTCCACAGTAAACTGCTGATTGCTGATGACAACACCATCATTATAGGTAAGAGAGAAATTTGCTAAGTACCAGTGTTTGGGAGTTGACCGTCCCTGCCATATATCTCTGCAGATTTCAAGAGGGCCAGGGGACCAATTTGGAGTTTCAATTAGAGGGCAGTTTGAATGACTCACTCCTTTGAATCAGTCATTGAAGTGGATGATTGATTTGTTAATTCAATCTTTCTCCAGATTGAATAGGTGATGCAAACCTGAGCTTGAGTGCATCAGCCTAGAATTTAGGATGTACAGCACTTGAACTCCATGTCGGTAGATACCTCCTTCTGTTGTTACACTGGTTCCAAATTTGTTTCTGGGTCCCAGTGAAAGTTCTGCCTAAAACCTTCATAGCTTGAAGTATGAATAACTTTAAGAACATCGTTCGTACCCAGATTTGACCTGATTCATGCATTTCTTGGGTTCCCCATCGTGCCAGAGATGAGGCATGGGGGCGGGGCATACTTTTTCAGTAACATCCTGTGCTCTTTGGACACCCAACAAAGATGAGGAATGCCCTCCAGCTTCTGGCCTTCAAGAAGGATTGGAGAACTCTTTGGATACACTATAACAGGGATGGCGAACCTTTTCAGCACCGAGTGCTGAACCAGAACATGTGTGCATGTGCGCATGCCAGAGTGCCAGAAACCCAAATACCAGCGCGCCGGACAGCTGGTCTTCAGGTTTCTGGCATGCGCACCGGCCAGCTGGTCTTCGCGCACACCAGAGCACTAGAAATCCAAAGACCAGCTGGCCGGCACGCACATGCCTGTTTTTTGGCCGTTTGTGCTTTTTTTGGAGGGGGGGAGGCGCTTTCAGGCTGGTTTTGGCATGAAAAAACCCCCGAAAAAGACCTGTTTTTCAGGCCATTTTCAAGCACTCCAGTGCCCATGAAGACTGTGCCGGAAAGTAGAAGAGCAGCTGGCAACGGCATGCGTGCCACCTCTGGCATGTGTGCCATAGGTTCGCCATCCCATCACTATAGAATTAGATAAATGGCAAAAACTTTGGGAAAGAAACTATAAATTGTCAACAGCCTACAAAGAAAATGTCTACAAAATGTTTTATAGGTGGCATTTGCCACCAGCAAGAATAGCAAAGATGTTCCAAAATATATCTCCCAGATGTTGAAAATGCAAACAAATACCGGGTTCTTATTATCATATGTGGTGGACTTGCCCTATGGCAAAAAAAATAAAAATGTGGCTAGAAGAAATGATAAAACAACAAATAGAACTAAATGTTCTTGTTGGGTATTCTACCGGAGAAATATAATAAAAGACATATTTATTTGATTTTACATGTGGTAACAGCAGCGAGAATTGTGTATGCACAAAACTGGAAAAATGAAAATATACCTATAGAGGAAAACGTAATAAAAAAAATACTAGAATGTGCTGAAATGGATAGATTAATATTGAAAATTAAGGATAAGGAGGAAACATAATATTTTTTAACTTGGGAATTATTCTATCAAGGGTTAGAAAATAGAAGCAGAAGTTAGAAATTTAGAATCAAGGAGGATATGTAAAAAAATATGAAATAAATCTGCAATTAAATAATGAATATTGAATCATGAGGATAAGTAAACATGACTAATAGACTTGGACGATAATGGTTACAAATATAGTTATATGATGTTTATTGATATTGATATCATTAATTATAGATAAAACTGAATAGAGCGTTTAATTAAATAATGGAAAATGTTTAATAAGGATATGCGAAGAATATGATGAATAGATTTTGAGAATAGTAGTGATAGCTACTGTATATGTAAGAGCTATTATTTGTATTTAAAAGAGATTATACCCAGTCAGTACACTGCCATTGTGGATATGGACATTTTATATATAACAAAGAAAATTGTAGAATAAAAAATAATATTAAAAAAAAAGAAGGATTGGAGAATTCTGCTGAATGTGGGCACCATGATATTAAGGCTGTCTTATGTTCAGTAATTAGGTTTTGTTCAGTCACTAAGTCATGTCTAACTTTTCACAACCCCATGAACCATAGCACACCAGCCCACATTATCCTTCACTTTCTCCCTGAGTTTGCCTAAATTCATGTACATTGTGTCAATGACACCATCTAACCATCTCATCCTCTGCCTTTTCTCCTTTTGCCTTCGATCTTCCCCAACATCAGGGTCTTTTCCAATGAGTCCTCTCTTCTCATTAGATGGCCAAAGTATTTGAGCTTCAGGAGTTAAGTTAAACCATTTAAATTATTGTTTTACTGGGATTTTTAAAATTGTAAACTACCTTGGGTTGTTGTTTTTTACAAGCAATTGCTTGCGTAATTAAATTTAGGAAGCAGGTAGACTAAGGTAGGTACATTAGAAGCGCATTAGATCGGGAAAGGGACATGAAGAAAATTAATAGCAAGCAACATATTCGGTCGTATTGCTATACGAAGAGAAAAATCCAGTAGCCATAGTTAAACGATACATTAATCCAGAACAAACAGTATTCCCCAAAGAAGATTCTTCTGGATTAAAGGCAAAAAGGATATATATAGAATAGAATAACAAAGTTGGAAGGGACCAAATAGGTGAAATATCTTTTTGTTTTACTGTATCTCTGGAAAAGAATAAATGCCTCCAACATTGAGCAAACCCTTACTTAGTTAAAACTGGCCCTGCATTTCATGTGTTTCAACAGTTTTCAACTGAAATACCTTCCTGGCAGAGTTGTTGATCCTATAATGTATGGGTGCTGCTCTGCAGAAATCCTGTGGAATTACTGAAGAAATAAATCTTATTTTTGCCTGATCTGAACTGAGAATTATTTAGCCTTCCCTTGTAGGCTAGGATTTATAAAGCTGTTGGTATTTCTACACAAATACACACACACACACACACACACACACACACCCTACCTCTGGTTTCTTGCCTGAGCAGGGGGTTGGACTAGAAGATCTCCAAGGTCCCTTCCAACTCTGTTATTCTATTCTATTCTAACAGAGAGAGAGAAGGAGAGAGTTCTTCGTGACATTCCTGTTTTAATTCAGTTCAGTTTGTTTATTGATTAGTCATTCGTCCATACCAAGTTGTTGTAAAAACAATAAAAAACAAAGTACATATTGACAACATATTATTGCCCTGCAGTTAACCCCAATCTGTTCTGTGGGTCCACCCTCTTTTGATATAAAAACATACACCCACGCCCCCAGTTATGTGCAAGTGCATTCCGTGCAAAGTATGTAATAATTTATTCTTGGTGTCCGAGTATTTCTTGGATTTTAATGACCTAAACAGGGGAAACAATGTATTATGAATATGTCCTACTTTTCTTTATATTGTTTTTATAGCTTTTCAATATGGTCAAATGATTAATCAATAAACAAATGGTCTTGGGTATTACTTAATGTGGCTATGACTCTTTCTAATAAGCAGGACCTTTGCTTGCCTCTCTTCAGCAATCTTCATCTTCAGACAGCTATCTACTGTCACACCCTTTCCTTTCCTTTTTTTTTTATGAAAGAGCAGTGGATAATGTGCACAAGACATTTCTATTGATTGATACGCACAGATTAGCAAGATGATCCAGCCTTCTCTTTCCCATCTGCCAGTAAAGGAAGATTTTTAAATAGGCCCTAATGGATAGCGTAGATCCATAGCTGAGACGAGAGCTAACTAAGCAAAAAGGATGTAAAATATTGCCAGTATGTCTACTACTCTGAATTAAGGAAATGTGGCCCACAAGACGTAAGAGGTGCACCTGAGGCTGGCAAAAGACAGAAGAGCATAGAGCAGTTCCTCCCCAAAGCATTATGAGCAAACCCAGTCAGATTATGTTGACATTTGAAGCAGAAAATGCCAGAAGATGTTCACCTTTCCTGCCCTGATTCATTGCAGTTAATTTGCTGTCTTTCCATGATAAGACACACACACACACCCCCAGTATGCAAAGACTAGAAAATTCATGTAAAGGGAAAGAAAAGTGTTATCATTAGGATTTGCATACATTTTGCACTGCAAAATAAAATCCAATAAACTACTTTTTGTCAACAAAGAAAGAAGTAACGGTTTGGTTTTGGGCTCCCCCTTAAGCAACTGGAGGTTAGGTCTTGATAAGGTTGTTTACTCAAAATTTACTTATCTGATTATAGTGCAGCTTTAGGTCTAAGCTTTTACATTCCAAGGTATCCAGAAGGATTCCATGAACTATGACAACAGGTGTGACATATAGGAGTTTGTTTGTTTGTTTGTTTGTTTGTTTGTCAGTCAACAAGTACAAGGAAACAAGTAACAGTATAGACATAGACATGGACACATGAAAAGAAATTGGCACCAAAAAAAGGATATAAATAGTCAAAACATAGCCATAAACATATAGAATGATTACATATAAATGGGGACAGTAGGACAGGGACGGTAGGCACGCTGGTGCACTTATGCACGCCCCCTTAAGGGCCTCTTAAGAAATATGAAAGGTCCACGGTAGACAGTTTAAGGTAAAAGGTCTGGGGGTTAGCAAGACTAACAACAGGATCAGGTAAAGTATTCCAGACATTTACTACTCTATTGTAGAAGTCATATTTCCTACAATCAAGATTAGAGCGAATTGCATTGAGTTTGAATCTATTGATAGCCCTTAGTGTTATTGCAGTTGAAATTAAAGTACTCATTTACAGGTAGGACTTTTTGATAAATAATCTTATGAACTAAGCATAGGTCGGAACGTAGATGGCATAGTTCGAGGCTATCCAAACCTAAAATTTCAAGCCTGATGGTATAGGGAATTTTATTTCGAGCAGAAGATTTGAGTACTCTTCTAGTAAAATAGTTGGAGTGCAACTCCCATTAACCAGAAATGTTGGTTAGAACCAGCCAAAGTTCAGAAGCAATTGGAGGCCAGAAATTTTTAATCCTTGCCCTACGGTATCTATATTGTTTAGAGATCCAGCAGAACCCAACATAACATATTCCTCATTTAATTTTTACCATTATGCTATCATGGCCCTTTCTGCCCCAGACTCCATACTGAACCAAAATTGATACAAAGCCCAAATAAGTGGTTTCATCAAATCCTGAATTTGAAAGTAAACACTTGTTCTAAAAAACTGCTCATAAAAATAATATTTTATTGTTTTTATTTTTGTATAAAATGTATATAGCCTTCCATCTCACCAGATCAACTACTAGTTATCAAATGAAGTAAGAACTAACATTTTCCAAAATTATTGTATTTCAGAATTTTTTTTATTATTATCGTGGATCATAATTGATGATAGGGTAGATTATGGTAGAGTTTGAAACAGAGGATTGTTTGCATCCATTTATGATGCAAACTGGAGCATCATGAGCTACTTTAAAATAGACATTTATTTATCACTTGCATTTGCAACTCTGCCAATGCTGTGTCCTTACAGGCTCTGCAAACATCAATGACAGAAGCATGTTGGGCAAAAGAGACAGTGAAATGGCTGTCATTGTGGAGGATACCGACATGATTGCTTCAGTGATGGATGGGGAAGACTACAAAGCAGGAAGATTTGCCCAGTCTCTTCGTCTTCAGTGCTTTAGGTACCACAGTGGGCAAAATGGTTTCAAGAAAAGTCAGAGTAAAACCAGTCTACAAAGGATTTACAGTCATTTGATTGCCTTAGCATCCACAGAATAGACAATCCTGTGTTTGTCTATTCGGCCACATCTTCTATGTCAGGGGTGTCAAACTCAAGGCCCAGGAGTCGTATCCGGCCTGTGGGGCCACCCTGGAAACTGCAAAGGACCGGCCCACGGTGCTTCTGCCAGTGAAAACATGTGGCCCTCCTGAGCTCCGTTTTTGCTTGCAGAGGGTTGCAGGAGGCCATGGCAGCTGAAAACTGAGCTTGGGAGCCTGTTGTTGCTGGCAGAGCGCTCAGGCCACCACAGGTGCCCCCCAACATGAGTGACATCAAGTTGGTGCCCCCCTACATGAGTGACATCAAGCTGGCCATGGCCATCCTGGCCACTCCCACCCCGGCCCCCTGAGGTCAAACACAACCCTGATGCGGCCCTCAAAGAAATTGAGTTTGACACCCCTGTTCTATTTAGTTCAGTGGGGTCTGTTCTCATTTGTGGGTATATGTATTAAGGTAATCCAAAAAGCAACTGGACTTTCTTGTTTATTTTTGTGTGAAAACATTTCACTTCTTATCCAGGGAGCTTCTTCAGTTCTGATCCTTTGGGACAACCATGACCCGAATAATTTGAGAATCTCTGTAGATAATGTATTAAGGTGGTCCTCAACTTACAACCATTTGTTTAGTGACTGTTTGAGGTTTCAGCAGCACTGGAAAAAAATGACTTACAGCTAGTCCTGACACTGATGACCATTGCAGCATCCCAACTGATCAAAATCCGAGGTTTGGAACTCAGCATGTATTTACAATGGCTGGAGAAGATCGACTGCCATCTGTCCTGAGAAAGGGAGCTTTCCACCCATTAAACCGTAACCTGGATGAATGGTTTAACCTTTCATCTTTTCATTTTACAACCTCTCATCCTTTATTCAGCTTCAGAGTCACTTTGTAGTAGATACAGCCTGGCTTCTCCTATTTTGAGGGGGAGAGGTTTAATTGTCTTTATAATAATTGCCTGCCTGTTCAAAGTTCTTCCTTTGAAAAATTGTTCAGAATTAAAGCTGCCACTGTCAGAGTGGGAAAGATAATTAGCAGACCTCCTTAATTTGCCCCTGCTATCTAACTGGACAGATAAGCAGCAGAGTAGCTGCCACAAAAATCCCGGCCTTTTCCACCGCCTACTGTGAATGTCAAGTCAAGAAAGGCGCTGGCATTTGCAGAAGGCAGGTTGAGAAAGCAAACTAGGAAAGGTGCATTGCAACACAAACACCGCTTCATTTGTGTTGTATGAGCTACGACAGGAGCCACTTTGGTCAGTGGTTCATATAACAGGCTAGAAACCAGGAGACTGTGAGTTCTAGTCCTCCATTGGACATGAAAGCTGGCTGGGTGACTTTGGGCCCATCACCAGGAGACTGTGAGTTCTAGTCCCTCCTTAGACACGAAAGCTGGCTGGGTGACTTTGGGCCCATCACCAGAAGACTGTGAGTTCTAGTCCCTCCTTAGACACGAAAGCTAGCTGGGTGACTTTGGGCCCATCACCAGGAGACTGTGAGTTCTAGTCCCTCCTTAGACACGAGAGCTGGCTGGGTGACTTTGGGGCCATCACCAGGAGACTGAGTTCTAGTCTCTCCTTAGGCATGAAAGCTAGCTAGTATACTTGAGCCAGTCACTCCCTCTCAGCCCAACCCATCTCACAATGTGGTTGGTGTGGGGAAAATAGGAGGAGGAAAGAGTATTTATGTATCTATGGAGATTCTGAATCATCCAGGTCCAGAAGCCTCTTGGATGAGAAGTGAAATGTTTTCAAAGAAAAAGCCACAAAATTCCAGTTGCCTTTTAAAAAGCACCTTTGGAAATATTATGTACGTATGTTTGTAACCTTTGCAGAAATAATAAAGGCAGGATTTTAAAAACATTAAATACACAAATAAGTAAGAGATGGAGCTTACATCATCATGTACATTTTGCCCCTCAGGGAAGATATAAACAAGCTGTTGAAACCTGCAAAGAAGTTTTAAAACAAAACAGCCAAACCTTGGGTTAATAATGACTACCATTCTTTGTTTGGCTTCTGTTGGAGCAATGTTCTTGTATTTTATTAGTACCCTGTGGGGTTGTATTTATTTTCCTGATTTCACAGTAGTTATCGTTGACCTCACCTACGAGTTTAATTGTGCTTACTTTCCTTTCCTTTCTTTTTATTTTATTTTCTCTTCTCCCATTCTTCAGGGTTGTTCTTGGCAGCTCAATAGATCTGAATGATATCCAGGATCCCATAAGTGACAAATTCTTTAAAGAAGTGTGGGTTGCAACAGCAGCACGTAACGCCACTATTTTTGAGAAGGTGAAGTATGGGCTTCTGTTTGACACTCATTGTTACTGAAAAGCATGAGTATTGTACAACTTGCCTTCAGAAGTTGTGGGTACTCTATCACTGGGAGCTTTTAAGGAGAGACTGGACAGACACTCGTCTGGAATGGTATGGTATGGGGCAGGGGTGCTATTCAGCAGATTCTGACAGGTTCTGGAGAACCGGTAGCGGAAATTTTGAGTAGTTTGGAGAACCGGCAAATACCACCTCTGGCTGGCTCCAGAGTGGGGTGGGAATGGAGATTTTGCAGTATCCTTCCCCTGCCACGCCCACAGAACTGGTAGTAAAAAAAAAATTGAATTCCACCACTGGTACGGGGTCTCCTGCTTGAGCAGGAGGTTGGACTAGAAGACCTCCAATTCTGTTATTCTGAATAGGGCTGTCCAATTCTTAGAAGTCTCCCAACCTTGCTTTAATAAATCCCTGACCAGTGCTATATTTATGCTCCTGCACAACTCACCCCACCCTTTGGAATCCAGTCCAAAAGCATTTCACATCTATATTAGAAATTTTAGGGATCAGAGATGTGGTATTGCTAGGAATGCCCACATGACAACGCTTGAAGGTGACCCCAGAACTTTAGAACTAAACATAACTTTAAAAAGATCAAGAGACTGAAAGTTTGTAAGATCAACCACATTGCTAAATGTTTGCATTCTCATGAGGTTTTAGGCAAGAATGTATACGATTTTGGTGTTCTTATGTGGCATGCCTCGGTTATGAAAGCCTTGATATTTGTGAACTTTGGCATTCTGCAAGGTTTTTGGCCATTTTAAAAATATTCTTGCTTACTTTTTTACAACCCAACACCTGTCCGAAAGCTGCTTTTTCAAAGGCAACTGGACTGTCTTTGTTGACATCCTTGTTTCACTTCTCATCAGAGCTGAAGAAGCTTCTTGGAGGAGAAGCGAAATGTCCTCAAGGTAAAACAAGAACGTCCAGTTGCTTCTTGAAAAAGCACCTTTGGGACAACCATGACCTGGATGACTGAGAATCTCCATAGACAAACCCAACACCCTGAAAACTTGCCTACTTTTATCCTAGGTGTATGGTTAATGATTGGCTTATATCTGTAGCATGATCTCAAAACCCTTGACCAGAATAACAATTCTTAAGCCATAGATCAGTGATAGCTAACCTTTTTGCCATTGCATGCCAGGAGAGGGGGGACAGGGGAGGTTTGCGCACGCGTGTGCCCACACCCATAATTCTATGCATCCTGCCCTGTGTGCGCAAGCCCCCTCCCCCCCATTCCTGGCACGCGATAGCCCGGTAGGCCTGTTTTTCTTTCTCACCTGGCTCCAGATCCTCTCTATGCATCTGGGGAGGGCGAAAACAGCCTTCCCCACCCCCTCGGAGGCCTGAAAGGGCCCATTTCCCAACTTCCAGTGAGACAGGAAGTGATTTTTTTGCTGTCCTCAGCCTCCAGAGCCTCTCTAGGGGTCTCTGGAGGCTGGGGACAGCAAAAAACGTAGGCATGCCATAGGTTCGCCATCACGGCCATAGATCCAAAGAATCTCTGTCTCACCTATATACAGGTAGTCCTTGACTGACAACTTTTTTTTTAGTGATTGCTCAAAGTTACAATAGCACTGAAAAAAGTGACTTTTGACCAGTTTTCACACTTACAATGACTGCAGCATCCCTATGGTCATGTGATCAAAATTTAGGCACTTGACATGTATATATCATAATTGCACTGTCCTGGGGTCACATGATCACCATTCATGACTTTTCCAGCTGGCTTCCGACAAGCAAAGTCAATGGGGAAAACCAGATTTGCTCAACGGCTGCATGATTCACTTACCAATTGCAGTAATTAGCTTAACAGCTGTGTCATAAAGGCACTATTCACTTAACAACTTGCCTTGCTTAGCAACAGAAATGTTGGGCTCAATTGTGGTCGTAAGTCGAGGACTACCTGTATATTTATAGTTGACAGCTTTGCTTTCAAGTGCTTCTGAAAAAACAGTGATAATTTTCTTAAGTGAAAGAAGGCTGGAACGGCTTAAGGTCGTAATGTCAACCAGAATGTAAATATAAACATATTTACATGACTTGATTCCAAAACATTTTGGGGGACAAAAATCAAGTGTCTTGGAGATTCTGAAAATCCTTTGTTAAAGTTCTAAAATTCGATGAGCAGAGGTAACATGACTAAACATTTGGGCAAGTTTCTCGTATAGACATGTTCTTGGAGAGAGATCTGTTCTCACTTCTTTCTCTTCACTTTTCCTCTTCTCAATTAGGTTTTCCGATGTCTTCCTAGCGATGAAGTCAATAACTTAACTCACCTGCGGGATTTCATCAATAAACCAAAACTTGCATGTGAGAATCCCACTAAAGCAGCTGAAGAACTGAAGAAAATCCGTGGATTTCTAGTCCAGTTCCCCTTTCGCTTTCTGGATGAAGAGAATTTGCTTCCCTCTGTTGGAACAAAAGAATCCATAGTGCCCATGGAGACGTGGACTTAAAGAGAAGTCAGCTTGAATTTTTGTTTCTGAGTAAACAAGACGCAGATCTGGTTTGGCTTCTGTTTTCACAAGAACCTGTTGTCCTAAGAAGGAAAAGTTGCACCAATCCAAAAGTGCCTTTTGATGGTAGGGTTTTAGAGAAAATCACAATCGACTAGAGGCAGGGTTGGAAATAGCAGATCATTGATAAATTATGTTCTCTGTGATAACAGGGCCATCCAAGCAACCTGAAAAGAGGGAAGAGGGTAATGGAAGATACTTTCTCTAAAAGTCTACAATCATACGTCAAGACACTTTCCATATTCCATGCATGCTTACCCTACATGTTTGATTATCTCAAACAAAATCTACAAAGTCTTTGTTATGATTAATTCAGATATTTGCTTATACTAGCCATCATTTATTCTGGACAAAAATTGAGAAAACCTTGTAACTAAGGTTACTGCTTGTAGAAATTACCTTTCCAAGCAAAGTGACCCTGCATCTACGGTGTCTACTTTAGAAGAAATCCACGTGTAACAATGACAATGCCTTCACTCTTTTGTAGGCTCTTAGTGTTGTTTATGTCTTTGGAACTATGGAACTTGTTAAGATAGAGTATTTCTTTATAATTCCTTTTTTAAATTCTGTATAGCATAGTATAGCAACTACTGAGAAACACTGCACGACGCCCCTTTGGGCTTAACTGTGATCTTTCTGGAGTAAGTTATAGAGGTTTGGCATAGATGATTTTTTTTTTAGTGCTGCATTTAGCAGGAGAAATAATTCGTCCTGCGTGTGTCATGTTGGAACAGTATGTGTTGAAGATTTCTCAAGCAGTACTGGTAAGCTGACCGATTTGTTTTCTGTCCTTAACAGCCAAAAAAGTGCATTTATGTAATGATTTAGCAAAAATCTCTTTCTTCTCTTCAAGAGGGACCAATTAGTTCTTCCCTTCCTGTTCAGAAACATATGGCCAAAGAATTCCTTCTTGTATGCCTACGGTTCAGTGTTCCAATATTTGAGGGGCTGCCACAAAGAAGAGAGTATCAACCTATTTTCCTAAGCACCAGAAGGCAAGACAAGAAACAATGGTTGGAAACTACTCAAGAAGAGAAGCAACCTAGAACTAAGGAGAAATTTCCTGACAGTGAGAACAATTAACCAGTGGAACAGCTTGCCTTCAGAGGTTGTGGTGTTCCATCATTGGAGGCTTTTAAAAAGAGACAACCTCTTGTCTGGAACGGTATGGGGTCTCCTGCTTGAGCAACAAACAATCTGTGAAATACTATGTTAGAGGCTACTCAACATTTTTCAAGGACTGCAACGGTGGGTCAAGTTTTATTTTTTTCACAGATGCAAGAGTCTTACATTACAATGTAGGTGTGTTTCCTGTCCGCACACAGTAGGGAATCCATGCCGCTAATTTGGCAGTTGTGATTGGAAGGACTGTGAGACCTGCAAAAGAAGAAGGGTAGGAATCATATGTGTTGTTTCATTATAGATTGTTCAGCCCTGTGCTTATGAGATTCTTCCCACCATCACCCCACAATAGATGGATGTAGAGAAAAGAAACATTCTACCAGACTCTAAATTCTAGACTTTGAGCTATTCAAGCCCTGGCATTTCAAGGTCAATGGGATTAAGGTCTTTACCAGAAATCCCAATGCAGTTTTCTCAAATCCAAATCACCCTTCTTTGTTGGGCTCTGATTCCCTTCATCTCCAACCAGCATGACCAATCAAAATAAACAAAAACGAGCTAAATGAGATATAAATTATTGTCCTGTTTCCAAGTTCCTGTTTCTTAGAAAGTACATAAGAACATATCTTGTATTAAAAAGATAGCAGTGTTTAAGTAAGGAGAGTGGTTTAGAAATGGGAAACATGAATAAATAAATAAACAGTAAACAAATTAGGCCTACTTATCAGAATTTGAGGTAGGCAGGAAACCCGTAGTAAAACTTCATCCACTTTCTCCAGATCCTAACTTGCAAAAAGTTGTCTGAAGCCTTACACTGTGATATAAGAACAAGACCACACAGTTGTACTGTATATCCTGACTAATTTGGGACCATACATTAACTTCTGGCATTATCTTCCTATGGGTTACAGATAGTCCTCAGTTAACAACCACTCGCTCAACAACCCCTTGAAGTTATGACAATGCTGAACAAGTGATGCTTACAACTGGTCCTTGAAGTTCAAGCCATCGCAGCACTCTAGCAGTCACACGATTGCCATCTGGGCACTTGGCAATCATCTTGCACTTTGCAATGGTTGCAGCATCCTACAATCCTATGATCACCATTTGCAAACTTCCCTGTCAGCAATCTCAGTGGGGAAACTGGCAGGGAGGATTTTAATTCTTAAAAATTCTTAACACATTGTAAGCCGCCCTTAGTCTCCGGAGAAGGGCGGCATATAAATCGAACCAATAAATAAATAAATAATTCTCCCAGGTAGGTAGTTCACACTCTCCCCTACCCAATAGCAGGTCACCCCTGGCCCTGCTGTGCTCATGCAGTGCCTCATGAGCGATTTGAGCTTCCTCCCTTGCCCAGAAGCTGGTACCCCTCGGGGCTTGTACCATGTCTTGTTGGCCACCCACATAACCTCCTCACCCAGCAGCCTACTTAACTGCCTACTGCTTGAGAACCACCTGGGACCATTTGCCTAGACAGTGATCTTGGATTCAGTCTAATCAGATTTTGATTTCTCCATCTGAGGATCTCTCAAATATTCTGTGTTTCATCTTCTAGCATGAGTGATATTTCAGATCTTGTTGACTGACAAGCAGCATGGCCAAAGTCTTTGGACTTTGTACGTTTGCCTCAAATACGATTATGGTGTAATGCAACATGCTTAACTTATTTAACTTATTTTTTTAGTTGCATAGCACATGTAAACATAGATTTAAAAAGGTTGGATTTTCGCTGTGTGTTAAGCAACAAAAAATATTTAACTAAGATTAAAGCTGGCCCAAGTTTAGCATGCTGTGTGAATGAAACCAGCCTTTAATTTAATTAGTTAGGTATATCTTATAAAAAGCCCATGAATTATTTCTGGTCTAGACTGTGTTTGTTTCATTTTCTAGCATGGATGATATTTCAGGTCTTGCTGATCTACAACTGCTAGCATGGTCAAGATGCTGGGAGTTGTAGTTTGTCCTCAATACTCTGGAGAGTATTTACATTTTATTTCTTGGCTTTTAAAAGTCTGTGACAAGGGTTTTATAGTCTCTCCCATAAAACATAACTGGCCCTTCCATGTTCAGTTTAAGACCTGTTGGCTACATTGCAGAAGCAATTTAATAAGGCGTAGAACAGTGCGCAGCAAATGAGAACCAATATTTGTCATGGGCAAACCAACTGCCCAGCTTAGTTGTTAGCATGCTTGGTGCTTCATGCTCCTAATTAGTAATAAGGATGGAAATCATAATCATTGTTTAAAACGAGAGATTATATTGTGCTTTCAATAATTCTTGCAGCACAAGAAGTCTAAATAATTATAACACTATAGTCTTTTGCACATTATTCATTAAATGTATATTAAATGTATTCGGCCATGATGTTTAATCTATTTTTAGTATTTTTAACTTTTGTACTATTTGTTTTTTATCTTTGG
>JANHZT010000392.1:156072-167090 GCA_032468215.1 Stegonotus admiraltiensis
TCCAGTAGCCATACACTGAGTGTGTTCCTTTAAGAGTTCTTCAGACACGCCCACTTGCTCGATAGAGCTTCAGTTTCATTCACTCAATCGAGCCAGTAAAACTGTCTGACTATCTCTCCGTGTTTCTACTAGGCCATTGAATAACGAAGCTTTGGATCTAATTTTCTGGACCTGTTCCTTTCCCTTAACTGAAGATTCTTCCTGATCCCTTCTCTTCAAGAGGTTCGGTTGACAGCCAGGCTGACATCCAGGCTGACAGCCACCTCCCCCCCTCCTTTGCCTGCACTAATTGAAGCCCCGTCTTTCTAACGACGCCTCCGCTGCCTTAACTTGCCGCAGGCGTGAGGGTTGGTTCCCCGGCTTGCCGGCAATACCACCCCCGCCATTGACTTTCCATCTCCTTTTTGGTGCGGCTCGAGATCGTGCCCTGCTCTCAGTGGCACACTCAGACTAACTTTACAAATAGGCACTGGGAAACGGCGCTAAGACCACTGCTGAGTGATCGTGTGCTTCTGGGAGACTGAGGGGATTCCTGCCACCGTTGTGACCCGGCTTTTCCAGTTGGCGCCAATTTCAACCGACAGCTCCCAAAATTGTTTGACTTGCTGCAGGCGGCGTTCGGAGCACCTTTGGGGCTCGCGTGCCTTTCACTATATTCCTCGCTCCCTTCCTGCTCGTGGCCGCATCGTTTGCCCTGCTGATCGGGTTCCCGCAGCGCTGGGAGCGTTGGGCGGCTCGCACCCCCCCTTCCCTGCACTTTATTTCCTCGAACGGTTCCCTCCGCTGGTTTCAACGTGGTCGAGAGAGGGAAGTCGCCGCGAAGAGAGCCTGCGATCTTCGCCCGCTGGTTTCCCCGGGCTGCAACATTATTGTATCAGCTACAAAATTACTTACTTGTCGCCATTACTGGTCTGCTTTCGGCGCCAAGTTACAACGGCTGCGCTTTCCTGCCCGGCAACAGGCCGCGCATGCGCAGATAGTGTCTGGGAGCCTGCTGGCATCTGATCTCCATAGACAGCCACCATTTTTCAAATGGACCTTACCATTTCCTTGGTGTGGGGGGCGAATCTTCACATGAATAGGGAGTAACTTACCTGTTTTTTTCCTTATTCTTAGAGCTTCATCTACAGAAGATAAGTTTGGATGTTTCTTGACTCCCTGTAATCCTACAAAGAAAAAAAAAGGATTTATAGATTATAGTATATATCTATCAGTATAAATAAATAGATAAGTAAAAAAAAAATTAATTAAAATTATGGCTACCCGCGATCTTTCATCTGACCTTGAGGATAGCCACAGCTCTCCTGAACCTCAAAACTTACCTGCTGAATCACACAAGAAATCTTGCAAACGTTCCTCCCAAGCAGCGTCCTCATCTAAGGCCCCGCGTTCAAAGTGGTCCAAGCCATCTGTATCAGCAGACAAAGATGCCTCCAGGAGACACAAAGCCCTGGAGCGACAGTTTGAAAAGGCGCATCAGTCTTTGGACAAGACCTCACCCGCTTGCTCCTCCCCCACGCCAGCCTCTGACACCTCTGTTCACATTCAGCCAATTCCCCATCGGATCCCCAGGGTGGCTGTGATTCTTGAGGCTCCTCCCTACCCAATTGTGGGCCCAATGGACCTCTCTCAGAGGCTACCTTTACTCCCACAGCAGCTGGCCTGCGCACGATGGGATCTGCGCCCCCACCTGCTCAGTATGATATTCAGTCAATCATTTCTGAGACCATGTCCCGCACTCTAGCTGCCAATGCTCAGCCAATACAGTACACGGCCTGGCCTCAGGCGCACTATCCTCCACCTCCACCTCCTCTCGGCCCTCCCCAGCAGGAGTCGCACTGATACCAACCCGTGGTGCATCAGGACTATTCTCATCGCTTTTATTCTCGCAGCGGGGAGTCGTCTTCTGAGGACAGTGACGATGCTCTCCATGACATGGAGCTTTCCGAGGATGAGGGCATGCAGCCGGACAAACCGGTGTTTTCTGGTCTATTCAGACCCTCTCTCTTTAAATCACTTTTACATAAAGCCAAAGTATCCACCAATTTGGCTGAATCAGTTTCTCAGGAGGCGCAGCAAGCACCCTCACAACCGCATGACGACTTATTTACGGCTCCTAAGCCTGAACAAGAGTCCATCCCATGTCCACAACTCTTCACCGAGGTCATACAACGTTCCTGGTCCTCGCCTTCTTCTTTGCCAGCCCCAACAGGCTTGGACAAGAAATTGTATTGTTCAGCTTCCAATCTCCAGGATATTCTACAGTTACCATCTGTGGACCCCCCGATTGTACATCTAACTGCCTCCTCAGTGGTGTCGAATGATGTTGCCGATGGTCTGCGTTCTGAGGACAGGAAGGCAGAACTTACTTACTGTCGGACCCATAACGCGGCAGCCTGGGCCGTCAAGGCAGCCACCTTGGCATCCTTCTTCAGCAGGGCATCCCTAATTTGGCTCCGCCAACTCCAGGAGCGCCTTCCTCCCGATGACACACGGCTCCACCAGGACATTAACAAATTGGTGGCAGCGACGGAGTATATGGCGGACGCTTCTCTTAACGCCGCTAAATTTGCCTCCCGCACCTCCGTGTTATCTGTTACTTCTCGCCGTTTACTATGGCTCAAGCATTGAAGGGCGGATGCGAAGTCCAAGTGGCGCTTGGCCTCAGCACCATTCAAGGGGACTAGACTCTTCGGGGAGGCCCTGGATCCCATCCTTGTCGAAGACAAAGATAAGAGGAAGGTAATGCCAACTTCCTACAGGCGGACCGACCGCAAATTCTCCCTGTATTCATCCAGACAGCCCTTTCGGTCCGATGCAGGACCCTCAGGGTCATTCTCCACCAGCTCTTACCCCCAGGGGTATGACCGTCCCTCTGATAGAGCTGCCTTCAGGGACTGCACCAGAAGACACCCTCCAGCTAAGCGGCCATTCTGGGGAACGGGGAACCGCTCCTTCCGGAGAGGGAAATGACTACCAGCATCTTCCCATCGGCGGACGTCTCTGCCATTTCCTCCCACAGTGGTCAAAAACAACGTCGGACGCCTGGGTCCTCCAGACGGTCTGCCTGGGGCTTACCCTGGAGTTCCGTTCCCACCCGCCCACTCATTTTATCCAGTGCCCTCTCCCCTCCAACCCCAAATAACGATAGTTGATGGAGGCGGAAATCCACCACCTACTCCAGATACAAGCCATAGAACCGGTTCCCTCACAACACCGGGGGACCGGGTTCTACTCAATCTTTTTTCTGGTCCCCAAGGCGTCCGGGGGATTCAGAGGTATATTGGATCTCAAGGCATTGAATGAGTTTATCACTTACCACCAGTTCAAGATGGAGTCACTCCGCTCCATCTTGGCTTGCATTCGCAATTCGGACTGGATGACTTCCATGGACCTGAAGGAGGCTTACCTTCATATCCCTATTCGACAGTTCCACCACTGTTTCCTACGTTTTTCCTACCACAACCGTCATTTCCAGTACAGGGCCATGCCCTTTGGTCTTTCCTCCACCCTGAGGGCATTCACGAAGCTCCTGGCGGCAGTAGCAGCCCACCTGCATCAACAGCCGGTGAGTCTCCTCTGTTACCTAGACGATGTCCTCGTCCTCTCCTCCTCGCCAATGCAAGCCACCCGGGACCTACAGGTAGTGTGCCGCTGCCTTCAACAACACGGTTTTTCGCTCAACATTCCGAAGAGCCAGCTGCAGCCCACTACGCGCATTCTTCACCTCGGAACCATCATCGATTCAGTGAGGGGCCAGGTATTCTTGTCACCGGACCGATGCGTCAGCATTCGATCGCTGATCTCTCAAGTCCTCACCTCCCACAGTGTACCCTTACTGCTCCTGTCGTGCCTGCTCGGGAAGATGATCTCCTGCCTATACATAGTACCTTGGGCTTGGTTTCATTCCCGGCAGTTACAATGGTTCCTCCTTCCGTATCAGAGGTCCCGGCGCAGCAACTCTTCCCGTCAGGTCTACCTCCCGCTGGAAGTTCGTCAATCTCTCTGGTGGTGGTCCTCTCCAGTTCTGCAGAAAGGCTACTATTTTCAGGAGACGCGATGCCTCCTACTGACGACAGATGCCAGCCTCTCAGGTTGGGGCGCTCACCTCCTCTCTCACGTCACCCAGGGTACGTGGTCACTGGAAGATTGCCAAAACGACATCAACTGGCTAGAACTCCACGCAATACGCCTATCACTCCTGCAATTCCAACCATTGGTGATGGGTCATCACATCCTCATCCAGACAGACAATGTGACTGCCAAGGTGCACGTGAACCACCAAGGGGGTACCCGGTCGGGACCACTGATGGAGGAGGCGGCACGACTCCTGACCTGGGCAGAGCACCATGTCCTGTCCCTTACTGCGGAGCACATCTCGGGGACCTTGAATGTCAGGGCGGACTGGTTGAGCAGACAACATCTAGACCACTCCGAGTGGCGACTCCATCCGGACCTGTTCGGCGAGATAGCTTGCAGGTTCGGCATGCCTCGTCAATCTGTTCGCCAGCAAGGAAAACACGCAACTACCCCGGTTCTTCTCCTGATACCCGTGCCCTCAGGCGGAAGGCGTAGACGCTCTCTCCTCCCCCTGGCCCCGGGGTCTCCTCTATGCCTTTCCTCCCCTGCCACTCATCCCTCGTCTGATTTGGAAGATCCTTGCAGAGCAAGCTGACGTCATTCTCATCGCACCCCACTGGCCCCGCAGGGCCTGGTTTGCGGACTTACTGTCCCTGTCGGTGGCCCGTCCGTGGCGAATCCCGGAGGCCAGGACTTCTCTCAGCCAGGGGGTCATACTGCATCCAGAGCCACAGTGGCTGCAGTTGACCGCCTGGCACTTGAGAGGATCTGTCTGAGACGAAACAATGTTCCTGACTACCTGCAGGATCTACAATGCTACTTGGCGCTCCTTCTGCTCCTGCTGCGCCAAGGCTCACATGGACCCTACTTCGGCCTCCACTCCCGAGGTTTTGGGATTCCTTCAGGACGGCCTCGAGAAACGTCTGTCTCCTAACACTCTACGTCAACAGATCGCAGCGCTGAGCACAGTTCTGCCTTCGACAACTGATCTTCCCCTCTCGCAGGACTCGACACTCAGGGACTTTCTATGTGGGGCGGCCAACCTGTGCCCTCCGGTAATTCACCGTTACCCAACATGGGACTTGACCCTGGTCCTGCAGGCTCTTATGTATCCCCCGTTTGAGCCTCTCACTTCCATCACTCTCCGCTACCTGACATTCAAGGCGGCCTTTTTGGTGGCAATTATTTCTGCTCGCCGCATATCCGAACTCGCCGCTTTGTCAGTGAGAGAGGACCTTCGCATCTTCCACACCAACCATGTGGAGAATGGATCCTGCTTTCCTACCTAAAGTGAACACCGTTTACCATCGAGCGCAGGAACTCGTCCTTCGCGATTTCTGCCCAGAGCCGCGACATTGTCTGGAGGCAGACTGGCACTTATTGGATGTTCGCCGTACTCTGCGCAGATACATTAAGAGAACCACACCCTTCCGGAAGTCGGAGGCACTCTTTGTTTCCTTTCTGCCTGCCACCATGGGACGAAAGGTCTCATCTACGACTATTGGAAGATGGCTGAAGGCTTGTATCGCCAAGGCATACACAATTCGACACTTGCCGGTTCCGGCACGGATCCGCCCTCATTCCACTAGGAGTGCTGCCCCCATGGCAGCCTGGGCCACGCAAGCATCTGTCGCCGACATCTGCAGAGCGGCCACCTGGTCATCTTTAAATTCTTTCATTTGACATTACAAAGTGGACTTGTTTGCCTTGGCAGAAGCATCTTTCGGCAGGCAAGTCCTACAGTCTGTGTGTTCATCTTCAGACACTCTACAGCAGCCTGCTTCCCTCCCTGACTGAACTTGCTTGGGTACATTCCGAAGCTTTGGATTCTCCAAGCAGCACGTTGGAGAACGGACGTTGCTTACCTGAACGTCCCTTCTAGACGCGCTGCTGGAGAATCCAACCCACCCTGTCCGGCTGCTGCAACATTCTCCATTTTTGTCTTCATGATCTGTCCTTCGTGAACTAAACTGAAGCTTTATCGAGCAAGTGGGCGTGTCTGAAGAACTCTTAAAGGAACACACTCAGTGTATGGCTACTGGACAGGTGAATAACCCAAAGCTTTGGATTCTCCAGCAGTGCGTCTAGAAGGGACGTTCAGGTAAGCAACGTCTGTTTAACATTCTAACCCAAATGTAGCCAAGTTTCATTGACATGATTTATATAACATCTGAACCCTAAACCTAGGTTTTACAAATCTGTTTCACCCTCAAAAGAAGGAAGCCTTGTCATCCTTTTGCAATGCAAATCCTCTTTCGGTCATGTTTCAGACATATTGTTGAAGTATCTAGTACGTATTCAGTGTCAAAAAGAAGTCATATCTCCAAGCAACATTTTGGTCATATAACATGCTCTGGCCAAACACGTAAATCATTTTATGGCTTACACTTGCCTACTTCAGCATGTTGTGCAAGGCCAGCCACAAATGCCTTAACTGCATTTTCAATTACATAGGCATCCCTATCATTTTTACCTCTTTCCTCCTTTACTTCTAGTTTTAAATCATGAATGACCTTTATATATTTTGAGCTAGAACTGTAGTAAAATTCAACCAGCACTTCCCATTCACGGGATGAGAGGTATAGTGCAAAACGTGGGAAGCTTTCAAATTGCATGAGCATATCCTCATGGTTTTTATAAAATATTTTGATAATTCTACAGAGTGAGAGTTAGAGCGGGGTTTATTTTTTATTTTTGGGGGGTCCAGAGAGCATATTTGTAATTTCGAGAGCATTCTCATCAAATGGTATGGAAAATTCACATCATGATAAATGCGAGCAGACACACAACAGATGCTTTGCAGATAGTAGTGTCATCTCTTTGAGGTAGACCAGACTTGGACGGCAAAGTTATGAAAAGTGAAACTACTTTTATTATAGGATTATAATAACAAGTTTGCAAATCTGAATCTGCCTCCCCTCCTCCCTGCCTTTATCCTCAAGGGAACTTGGGCCTGAGGTGTTTTCTCAAATTACATTCTTTCTTTGACTCAGATATCTTTTTATCTTATCGTTTCCTTGGCTGCCACTGTTCCTCTTACTTTCTCCAGGTTATTTTCACAGCCCGTTACAGTTGGTGATCATTTTTTTGTTTTTTGTTTTCCCTGCCTGGATTCTGCCCTACTAACTCTAATTATCTGAATGCTTTTTCCACACAAGGTAGCAAATACAATGCAATGATTTCCTGTGAATTTAAATTGGGCCCAGAGATATTACTGGAAATAAAGGCACTGCTACCATCTTGTTTTGTAATGTCAGTTTCCGTGTAATGCTTTTCTTGATTAATATAATCTGTTTAAAAATTGTTCAAAATGGTGATTGTAGATGGAAAAATAAACAAAGCTCTGTTTTTTTAAAAAAAGAAAAGATCCAAAAGCAACTGCGTTCAGATGAATATTTATGTAGTGGTCCATGGGATCAGGAATCCGAGTTGCACAAGATTCCTCTTCCCCCTCCCCACCGCCCCCCAAGATAATTGAAAAGTCATGCTCCTTTTTTACCTTACAAAAATGAAGGGGATAAAAATCTTTGGGTTTTTTCCCCTTTCATCCTTACGTAACATCTTTGATACCTAATAATCAGAGGGTTCCCCCCCCTTCCTTTTCCTTTTATTTGGATGGAGCTTTTTGCCAAATCAAATCCTGGTTACTGTTCCCTGTGGTTTGGCATCTGTGTAGCCACAGCTGTCCACATGAACTAACAGTAGAGGCCAACTTTTACCCTACCTTTCCCAGAGCAAATTTGCATTTCCTTTTATTTCCCGGTATTTTGGCACTGAAAAGGCGCCATTCTTTGCTCTTATGCGCTGTCAGGTTTAATTTATCATTGCTGGAGTGTTGTGGAAATATTTGTCTTTTCTTTTTGACTTTGTTTCTTCCTTCCCCCAGCTTTTTGAAATCCCTCCCTCCCTCCCTTCCTTCCTATTTTCTTGATTCAGTGCTATTTCCTTTGTTCATGGAACAGCTTTCCTCCTTTCCTGTCAAAAGTGGTGAAATTTTGGACATGATGAGTATCATTAAGTGGTATTTCTCAGATTCTGAGATGCACAGCAGGGACTCAACCAACAGAATAACAGAGTTGGAAGGGACCTTGGAGGTCTTCTAGTCCAACCCTTGCACAAGTAAGAGGCTCTACACCATTTCAGACAAGTGGAAGCGTGGTCTCTTCTTAAAAGCATCCAATGATGGAGCACCCACAGCTTCTGAAGGTAAGTGGTTTCACTGGTTAATTGTTCTTACTGATAGGAAATTTCTCCTCAGTTCTAGTTTACTTCTCTCCTTGATTAGTTTTCATCCATTGTTTCTTGCCTTGCCTTCTGGTACTTTGGAAAATAGGTTGACCTCTCTTCTTTGTGGCAGCCCCTCAAATATTGGAACTCTGCTATCATGTCTCCCTAATCCTTCTTTTCACTACACTAGACAAACCCAATTCCTACAACCGTTCTTCATATGCTTTAGCCACCAGTCACCTAATCATCTTTGTTGTTCTTTTCTCTGTACTCTTTCCACTGTTGCAACTTCTTTTTTTATCATATGGTGACCAGAACTGGATGCAGTATTCTAAGCGTGGCCTTACTATTTTATGTCACTTTTCCACCTTTCCACTTCGGTTTGTCTTATTGCAGAGTTGGGCTTGAGTCTGTCTGGATGCTACCAGACTTGGCCAGACCCATAATTCTGTTGCACAGCTTTTATCCTTTATAGCAGTGATATTTTCAGGTGGAGAAAGTGCGCTGACCATTTTCTTTCAGCGATAAGCAAAATTATAGTGCATAGAAGCAGTTAAATTCTGGCCAAGGCAATTGTTTCCATTGGTGACTACCTCAATCTCTCACAATACCTTCAGTCTACTGCTACTCCAGTCATTGTGGGAAATTTAGACTAACGCCAGCGGAATTGAGCCATTTTTAAAATGATGCCAGAGTGCAATAAGCAGTTGATCCTCTCCCTGTTGACTGATGGTGCTGTTTGTTTACATTGATCTCATGGAATTTACTTGCCATCCCTCTCTTTTTCCAGTCTCTCTTGCTAGTGCTGACTAAAATGTTTTCTGCTGCATCTGCAAGCTGGGTGGAAAAGCAAACTACCAAAGGATGTTGAGTGGGGATTAAGTTTGTGAGCAGCAGCTGGGTTTGAAGGACATAGGCAGTTAAAAGAAGATTATACTAAGTCATATTAGTCTGCCAAGAGCTTATTTCCACAGTATATACCTGGAGCAACTATATCTCCGAGTGGCAGTGGGAAAGGAGAAACTTATCATCTTCATGTCCTCCTTGATCTTCCCAGAAGTATATTTGGGGGCTATGTTTCAGAAGATATTCTAGACTAGACAGACTTCTGTATAATCCATCCTAGGTACTCAAGTTCATGTAGGCCATTAACATAATTATCTGGCTGCTCCATATTTGTGAATGGAATGAAGTCAAGGTAAAGCACTGAACTGGACAGACTTGCTTTGAGCATTGCTAAAGTGGGCTCTGGATAATTGAAAATACTGTTGGAACTTCCAGTATAAATTAAATAGAAATGAACCCAGAGCTGCAACTTGCTGCTGCTTGGTCTATCAATAAAACTATAACAGATAGAGAGGGGGAATCAAAGAGTAAAATGACAAAATAAGGGAGGATGAACAAAAAAAGGATATATGTTTTATTTTTTAATTTTTTCATGCAGATCTTATTAATTGCATAGCAAGTGAGCGCTGGGTTTAATATCTCTATGTGCTCCTATAATGCATGTGGAGCAAATGGCCTTGTCGGTTACCGATAAGATCTCCTGTGGATCTTTAATTAACTCTGATCAACATGTGTTGGAAGCTATTGCAGCTTGAATACATTTACGAATAATCTAATTGCAACACTTTCAGAAAGTCAATTTTCTGCTCTTTGATGCATTAGATTGCTGTTTAAACCAACAGAAGTTATAGAGGGAGTCTTGCGTGGACTTAGAAGCAATAGCTGGTTGCAGAATGGGATTAATCAGTTTTGGGGAAGGAATGCATATTAGTGGTAGAGTGTGTATTTCACCTTTAGGACCCCTCTGTCTGGTTCAACTCCATCGAGGTCTCAAAACAGTCTAAATCCCTGAAGATTTTTTGCAGTTATACACTGCATGTTTTGTGTGAAATTATTTAGGGCCCTTCTAAGAAAATACGATACATTAAGTCATAAACTTAGTTTCAAATTAACATATTAACTCAGCCATGGTATTTTATAAACCCTAGTGTGCTGTGACCTATTCAGCAAGTTATTGTCATACAAACAATGGCTTAGTTTAGTGTGAAAACTGTCATTGAAAAGCCATTTCTATTCTGTACCAGTCACTTGCTAGTCTTGGGAAGTTGGACATTGACTGTTGTTTCACAGCTGTACAATTTTCGCATCAGTTTTGTACAGCACAGCAGCACCCTAAGTTTTCAAGAGGCCTGGAGACTTCTCAAGGTTTTTGCCATAATGTAGTTTTATATGTGACTGAAAGGAAGATAATAAATGTAAGACATGCTTAATTGCAGTTATGTCTAAATATAAAAGAAAATTGGATTTTGTATCTCATCCTGTTCTCTTCTGCTATTTGTGAGGAATGTAGTTCTTGAGTGTTAAGTGAATTTCATTGTATGGGTATACTGTGTATATACGTACAATGACAATAAAGTTGTTGTTGTTGTTGTTGTTGTTGTTAAGCTGGAAAAAATTACACACTCATATTATAAAAGTAAGCACCAGGGAACATCCCTATTGCCCAAGTTCTATCTCAGTAATGAGAAATGTGTGATCTTCAGATGTTGGTAAACTGTAATACTAGCATCCCTTTCTTCTGATGATGCTAAGGTGGCGGGAAATTGTAGGTCATCAATAACTGATAGACTAGGACAGGGGTAGGCAAACTTGGCTCTTTTACACCTTGTGGACTTCAACTCCCAGAATTCCTAAGACAGCTTGGC
>JANHZT010000392.1:277411-295076 GCA_032468215.1 Stegonotus admiraltiensis
CTCTATGGATTGTCTTGTTTCCTTCAAGTGAAACTAATTCATCATTTCATTTAAACTTGGGGCTGCCATTGACAGTCCGAATGATTTTCAATCTTACATATTCAGGGAACACTTCCCACATCAAATCATGTACTAAAGTGTTTTGCATACATAGTGCAAACCTCAGCACGTTGCAGAAGTAATATATGAGGATATTGATGTGAAAGCCTTGGTTAAGTGTTGGTCAATCTCATAATTGCCACGTCGGAGAGTGCTGTGCGGGTATATTCAGAATATCTGAATCCTCCCATGAAAGTACACATTTTTACAAAATGCAAATTATAATCAAACAAATTTTCAGAGAAAGGTTAAGGATCTCCCATACAATTTGAAAGCTACTGCCTGTTCCATATTAAATAGCTATCCAATGTACTGTCTCATACAGCACATGTTGGCTGTTGTACCAACATTTTTTAAAAAAACCCTTCCCCATTTGGTCATTTAACTGCCCATTGCACTTCTGTATTGAATCGCGTCTTTGATGCATGTAATTTTCTTGGTGACTGCATCTCTGTCAACCTTGTTAGCAAAAGGCAAGGGCATGGGGATGTCCAAAACAATAGGATAGATTTTTTTAAAAAAATCAGCTCATTTTTTTTAAAAGCCCGATTCCCACTGTGAGGTCAGAGAAAGAACCTGCTCCCATCTCTCCTGCAATTACGATAGTGGTGCCAGCTACTGAATAAGAAGCTGTTATGTTCACATAATACACTTCCTCTGAAAGAAAGGATTGCCCATTCAAAAGCAGATAGTAGATGCCACCGGGGCACAGTAATTGCTACCACTTTGAAAAACTGCTGGTCTCTTAATAACTATCCTGTTTTACTGAGTGACTATTACAGGGCATTTCATTATAGCGTAGAGGTTAAGATGTAAAACCTATATGAGAAGATCCAACTGTAGGTCCCCACTTGAATATGGAGATTGCCGGGTGACATTAAGTGAGCCATTTTCTCTCCACATAGCTTACTAAACAGGCATCAAATGAAAGAAGGTCTTCGTGTATATCATCTTAAGCTCTCAAAGGCAAAGATAAATGCAGTGTATAGAGTTCCTGAGATCACAGCTTTAATTGGCCTCATCTCCCCAAGTCACATTTGTGGTTTTGGGAAGTCATTACAAAAAAGCTCTGGAGAATTTTCTAAAATCCCTTCCTGTATTGTTTGCTTCCATGGACTGCAGCAAAATCAGAGTGATTTTTCAAGGTCATCCTAATCACCCTCCAGGTTTAGTGGTTAAAAAAAAAGGAAAAGAGAGGATTTTACTGTAAAATCAAAAACTTTTCTCATCCTTATTGGAAACCTTCCATTTGTTCTATGTAGTACATTTTCATTTTGTTCAATGAAATGGACTCGATCAGATGAAGCAATCGCTATAGTTCATGTTTTGCAGGAGAATTTGGGAAATATTTTAAACAGACAAGAATGCACATACTCTGCTAAAATATTTTTTTAAAAGCTTCTGCAATATTTTATGCACAAGCATAACATTTTATAATCTTGCATCCTTAGGTAATTTTATAGGAGTGAGACCACAGATAAAAGTAACAAACTACAGATGTAATTTAAAACATTGGCAGAAGTAAAACACTTTATCCCATAAAATGAATTGATAGATATTGCATAAAATGTTTCAAACTCAGACATGTTAATTTATTAATCTAGGTTTTGTTTCCATAGCCATATTTAAACATTTGTCTGTCACTATTGTTAGGATTTTTATCTGAGAGAAGAATTTTAACTTGTACATAAATACTTCTTTCTAGTCTTGATTTTAAAATAGGCTAGATAATATCTGCCAAAAACGCTTGTAAAATTCACAGAGCAATCAAATACGATCCACAGTTTCAAGATAAATATCATTATCAGGACAACACCTTTGAGAGATGGGAATCTTTTGAAATGTATAGTGTAACATGTGATGGCAATGCTTTTAATCAGGCTTTTGAAAAGATTATTTTATATTTACTTAAATGTAAACTGGTAAAATGTATTGGCAGTCAAAAAGCATAGTTGTAAAATTCAGGGTAAATAATGAAATATTATAGTAGTGATAACTTTTGCAACGATCTGGGAAATTATTTCTAAATAGGATGCACATATGTAATCAAGTTTAAGAAAACACAGGCATCTCGGGATTATGCTATATTATCTGTTAAACAATTATTTCAAAGATGCTGCTTGTTTTTAAAAGGTGCAAAGATAACTTCAAATAGCTACATATCTTCCAGTCCAAATTTAAATAATATGAATGGCTTCCCTACCCTATAAATATTGCATTAGAGTATTTAGGTTTCCAACCTTTGACTGTGCAAAATTACTTGCCACAAGATGTGGATTGCCAAGTTAAAATAATATGTCATTTAAGTACAGTTTCTGTTATGTCCTGGGCCACAGAGTGGAATTGGTTTGTCACTGTCTTGTTCCATGTCGCTTTTTTCTAAATTTATAGTAGTTTGTAGACCTAGCTCATCTAAATAATCATCTGCCTAAATCTGCTTATGTTCCAAATGCAAGCAAAGTCAGATATGTGCTTCTACCTGGTAAGAGAATGTTGATTCAGATGCAAGCCAATTCATCTTCATTAAAAGTCTGTGGAATTCCACATTCAAAGTGCCCCAATGAATACCAATCACTATAAGGAAAGCCATTTATTTAATGTTCTCTCTTTGACTTCCAGAAAGTTCACCAACCTGTAGAAATAGGTCATTAGATTGATCCACTACAGCTCTAAGTATATCTTCTGTGTTAAGGGGTACATGTACATTGTTGTTTGCCAGTGTACGAGTTAGAACATCTAGTTTCCTTGATTTTTCTGAAGCAGCACAGTTTTCAAAGCAAGCTTGGGTCTTCTCTTATTGAAGAAGATCTTGTATTATGAGCATGGTAGAGGACATTGAACAATTGCATGCTGTCTATGAGATTCATTAAAAGATGTGTTTCAATAGTTTAATTTCTGTAATCCTACTTCCCCAGGTCCAGCAACGAACTTTTAATAACCTGCCTGTTATCCCAGCTAAACAGAACCATAGTTCCATTCCCAAACACATGCCCTTTCTTATTCACAAAGACACCATTCGTCAATCCAACTCTAAGGCTTATCCTAACATTTCCAAACTGCATGGTAAGCAAAACTTACAAGATCAGCAAGCATTAGATCATAAAGGAAAGGGCATGTTGGCTTCTACTAGACAAGCAACACTGTTGCCTGTCATTACAATTTCCATGCCAAGTCCTCAGGAAGATCCAAAGAAAAGACCCATTTTGATAAACTCTGAAACTAGGCGTGGTTTTCCAGATCAAAGGAACACGAATAACAACATGAAGTACTTCCGTGGCTCTCGATCACAAGGGTGTAGCCCTGATAGGATGCAACCGCTGGAGGCCAAGTCAGTGTCTTCTCCTCATCTTCCAGAAAGAGATAAGCCACCATTACCTCCTTATAAAATCAAAATGAACTTCCAAGAGCACAGTGGAGACAAGAGAAGGAAAAACCAGCCTTCACATTTATACCCAGGTGTTATTTCTCCTTCAAGGAGCGCTCCATCTTTAAACAACGTCTTGCAAATGCATGATCATCTAGATTTGAGTGCTTCTAGCCCAGCCTGTGTCTTGAGGTATCACAAGATACAAAATGACCATAAGAAGCACCATGTATCTATGGAGAGTGTCTTTGAACATCGTCCCATTCCTGTTGGGCACCATCATGCACAGATGCCAAGGAAAATGATAGGAAAGAGTACGGAGCAATTTCTTGTTCCTTCTTTGGATCTTTCTCCACAAATTTCTCAGTGGAATGTATCCAGAATGGAACCCTTATCTCCCTCCTCTCGCTCAGTATCTTTAAATGCCCTTTCATGTTCTTCTAACTCTGAAGGGATTTGGCCTTCTGAAGGCTCCCATGGCAATTTCTCTGGTACTGCTATGCCGGTGAATCTGGGTTCATTTTCTAACTCTTCCTGTTTTTCTTCTAAACTTTCTTCACAAATACCAAATACAAAACAGTCATTGGGTTTGCATGTGAACAATTATATGTCTCTATCATCTAGCACACCTAACCTTCAATATGCTGGACAGGAATACAGAAAACCACTTCCGCTGGATAAATTCTCCCAATAATTTTCCTTGTATTACCAATAAGCTACCATGTTCTCTCATTCTATAACTAGGGTTTATCAAAAGTTTATAGCATTTCTGAAATGAATAGCATCAAGCGAGGATTTTTGTTGTTCTTATTTTGCTTTGAAGTGCTATCATTTACTATTTGAGTATTCATAACATAAGCTCTTACAAAACTATAAACAGGAGCTGAGTTAAAGAGATATTCCAGCTCTTCTCTCCTCTAGCATAGTATCTGCTGCAGTACATAAGTGCAGTATCTAAACATGAATTATATTTCACGTAACATGTTATATTTTTATCTCATTTATACGCTTACATCTGGCAAAACTCAACTTGTTTAATTTGATAACAGCATTCCATTGTTCCATCCATTCTTATTTGGTCCTGTTTCTAATTAAACATGATCAAATGTTGTTGCTCTTGCCAATCTTTCCTTGGTACTCAATAACCGAGTAGCCTAGCTACATTCTGTTCCTTGTTTTGAAAGGAACTTGAAATTGTTCATTCCCAATCTGCTGTTTTCTGTTAAATTTGAATTTAAAAATCTAGCAGATGTTTTCTCTCTTTTTGGAGGAACATAGAATAAATTAACAAGGATTGTATTTAGGTGTTTCCAAGAAGGAATATATATATATTCCTATAGTGCAAATTAAGGGAAAGAATTAAAAAGAAGGGATAACTTTCTTTTCCTTCTTTTTAAGATTCCATATTTTCAAATCATTTTGTTGCTCAATGCAATATTGTTGTTGCAATGCTATTTGCAATTGTCCAGGGTTTCAGGCCAAAATCTTAACTTGTAGTCAAGCAATCTCAGCTTCTATTGACTTACAGTCATACAGTTTTCTTCATGGGATAAGATAGTGGTTTGCCATTGCGATGTGCCAAGGTGATTTGTCTTTCCAAGATTTTCTGTTTTGTTTCCCAATTTAACTTCTAACCTGGATTTCACAAATTGTCCTATCCAAATGCCTAAGATGTTAGAGCATCTTTAGCTCTAACCAAATGCTTTGTGGGTTCTTTTGTTTTGTATTATTGCATTATCTTAAAAATGCCCATAATCTCCCATCAGCTGTCACATAACTAGTTTAGCTAGATTACCAGATTCCTCTGAGATCTTCCATGTTATAATCTAACACTGATAATGTTAGATAATGTTATAATCTGAATAAAAAGGCAGCATATAGTATGAATAATTAAATGTATAAATAGCTTCCTTCCATATTAGAGGGAGACCTAACTTTCCCTCCTACCATATGATATCAGCGCAATAGAATAATTAATAAATTAATGCTTTATTACTAATACAAATGCAATACTGGGCATTATCCAATATATCTTTATATATCTTTTCAAAATATTGTTATTAAAAACAAGCGCACACACTTACAGATCCCTGTTATTTCAAGACCATCTTTTTTGAATACAGGCAGACATTCTAGTCTTTTGGAAGAATATAAATCTTGTTATATTTTTAACACTCGTACAAGGTGATGTTTTCAATCAAACTTTCCATAAGCAAACTCTTTTTAAAAAAATTATTTTGCTTTGAGTGCAGATATTAGAGCTCATATTGAAAATATTTTATAAGTGCTTAAATAGAAAAAGTCAACTGCTTTCTTAAGATTCATTATGTTAGTCTACTGATGGACTTTCAAATCCATTATGAATCTGTAGGTTTAGGTCTTTTACTTCTAACCAGATATTATTGGGGGGGGGGAATATTTCATTCCCAGTAGCAAAACATAATTCTGAGTTATCAGTCTGATGTTTGCCCTAAACTCAATGGGCACCTTGTATATTCAAAACTTGTTGAAGGTTTTGTGGAGCATTTCAACATGAAGTTCAAAGGATCTTTGTCCCTATCCTACTGTTTCTTTATCTGTCTGTCAAGTCCTTTCCTGTTGGAAGGTTAGGATAGTATATTAATACTTAAAAATTAAGAACGTAAGAATTTTGAAGATTCCTTTCTAATGAAAAGAAGGACAAGTGGGGACATGATAGCACTGTTCCAATATTTGAGGGGCTCCTATAAAGACGTGCTTTTCCAAAGCACCAAAAGGCAAGATGAGAAACAATGGTTGGAAACTAACCAAGGAGAGAAGCACCCTAGAACTAAGGAGAAATTTCCTAACAGTGAGAAAAATTAACCAGTGGGACAGCTTGCCTTCGGAATTTGGGGGTGCTCCATGCCTGAAGGCTTTCAAAAAGAGACTGGACAACCATTTGTCTGAAATGATATAGGGTCTCCAGTTTGAGCAGGGGGTTTGAGCAGGACTAGACGACCTCTGAGGTCCCTTCCAACTCTATTATTCTATGTTCTATACCTTCCACAAAATATACTCATGTAACTAATATCTTTTGCTGTTCAAGTTCATATTCTCTGAATTCCAAAGCAAACCAAAAGAAAATTTTGTTTTGCTTTGCTTTGCTTTGCTTTGCTTTGCTTTGCTTTGCTTTGCTTTGCTTTGCTTTGCTTTACTTTGCTTTACTTCATTTTCCTTTCCTTTCTTTTCCTTTGCTTAAGCAAAGAAGCCCAGTGAATCTTGTCAGCTTTCAAAGGCACCTTATGTCTCTTGTTGTCTTAAAACCCTTCTGCAAGGGAACGGGTCTGTTGTAGAAGAGCAGAAAAAGGGCCACAGGCAACCAGGGAAATCCAGAGTGCATTGGAAGGATGACTGTTCTCAGCTGGTTGTAACTTTTTTGATTCTGCTAGAAAAAAATAATAGCCGAAAGTAATTTTGTGTATTCTACTTTATCTACAAAATCTAATAAAAGCATTTTAAACATAAATCGGCCTAAATTAAAGAACAGTTCTCAAGATATCACATCCTTTTATGAGCCATAAGCAAAGGAACGCATGCAGACCCCAAATATTCTTATGCTTATCAAACACTAGTTGGGGCTTCAATTAGCTGCTGTCGTGGGAAGATATGAAAAAGTAAACCTTTTGTTGTCTGTAATCTGACACGCTTCATATCTAGCTGCTGGTGGCATCTTTCTTTTCTCTCGGGTCTCCAAAAAGAAGATGTATTTCCCCCAAAGTTCGTTTCATTCCTTGAATGAAGAAATCTTTTTGTGGGCATGGCTGTCGGGGAAGGGCGGGCTGTTTTATATTCCATGCATGCTCGAATCTAATTAAAAGAGAAAAAGTCAAGTGCTTATTTTAAAATATTGGTTGGAAATATTAATAGAAGAGGTGGCATAACTTTGAATTCAAATTGTGAAACGTTTTTTCTTTTTAACAATCGGTGGCAGTGAGGGAGTTGGAGACCTCTATATGTGTTCCCATTGCTGCTAAGACTAATTACAACATAAATAAAAGTTAAACTGCTTTTACTCCAAAGTGTGGTTTGTTGAACTGTTCACCAAATTTTATAAATAACAGTGAAAGCTTTGACAAGTGTGCAAGGGGCTGGACAAAGATATTGTGTGTCATGAAACCCATCTGTTTCACCTTTTTCTTAGGTCAGTGTAAAGCTCTGAGGAGCTGAAATAAAATCTGCACTCAGACCAGTGAGTTTGTTGTGAATGAGATCTTCTGAACTTGAGTCCCAAGTGTGTGTTGCTTTGTGTAACTGAAATGCTGTTAAAAGTGGAGTGTTAATAGGTAATACTAGATATGTGTATCTCATGCTTGAAAATAGCTTGCCTCTCAGATTTACTGTACAGTCTCAACGAGTGTTTGGCTGATGGCTGTCTTCGGCAGAAGAGTGGGACAGTTTAAATGATCGGTTGGAAATATTAATAAAAGACTGCATACATTGAAAGAGTGCAGAGAAGAGCAACAAAGATGATTAGGGGACTGGAGGCTAAAGCATATGAAGAAAGGTTGCAGGAACTGGGTATGTCTACTTTAATGAAAAGAAGGACTAGGGGAGACATGATAGCAGTGTTTCAATATCTCAGGGGCTGCCACAAAGAAAAGGGAGTCAAGCTACTCTCCCAAGCACCTGAGGCCAGGACAAGAAGCAATGGGTGGAAACTAATCAAGGAGAGAAGCAACTTAGAACTAAGAAGAAATTTCCTGACAGAACAATTAATCAGTGGGACAACTTGCCTCGGGAGTTGTGAATGCTCCAACACTGGAAGTTTTTAAGAAGATGTTGGATAACCATTTGTCTGAAGTGGTGTAGGGTTTCCTGCCTAAGCAGGGGGTTGGATTAGATGACCTCCAAGGTCCCTTCCAACTCTGTTATACTATTTTATTACCTATTTTATTTTATTCTATTCTTTCAATTTAGATCATACAATTTGTAATAATTGGTGGCAATGAGGGGATTGGGGAGACTCTGTTGCATCCTCATCAGGCATAGATAATAGTATTTTATCCAAAATTCGCCAGAGGCATGTAGAAATAAATTTGCCATTAGGTGAGTGGCAAGCCGGTATTCACAAAATCCATTGAGATTTGTTTTATTAAGAAGTGCTGCGGTTTACTTTTCCAGTTCTCCCAGTGAATATATTTGGGAATGGCAAAGAGATTTGGCCTAAAACAATGCGGGGAAATCTATTTAAGTGAATTTGAGTAGATTTCTCAAAGAAGCAACAGTACTCTGCTTGCACAAAGGAATAAAGGATTCTCTCTTACCAAAGTTGCCTATATTAAGCTATATTAGGAGGAAAACACCTTCCAGATCAGTCTAGCTTCCTTTATCATAAATATTGCCTGCTTGAAAGCTGATTTAATTATGCAAAGCGTTGTACCACATCAAGCCTGTTTAATGACAAAGTGCTTGAAGGTTTGGTGATGACATCCTAGTTCATGGGTAGTTTTAATCTTAATATTCTGCCTTAATTTGCTGCCAAGGCTGGTTCGGCCCAATATTTAATGATTGGATAACATCCCAGAATGCACTGCTTTATTTCCTCAGGGACTGGAGAAAATACTCTATGGGCTTGACTATTTTGACAGCTTAGTCAACTGCTTCATGGTCATTTGGAGGATGGCAAACAAGAACTGAAGTTAAAAACAAACAAGCAAACATAATTGCCCTAGGATCAAACAACATTTGGAGCTAATTTCTGGTTCAGATATTGCAGTATTAAAGCCATGTCAACCATATACAGATAGTGCAAATATTTTATTATTTGCAAAATTAATTTATTTCCTTTCATTAGGACTGTCCAGATTTAGAAGGTTGGGTGGGGGAAGGGAAGGGAAGGATGGAGGTGTGGAGATTGTTATTCATACTTTTGCAATGGGATGGAATTGGGTATATTGTTAAGAGACAGAGAGAGAGAGAGAGTGGCCAGGGCATTGAATATAGGACATTACAAGCAATATGTTCTTGCTGTGTCCTCTCCAATTCCCACCCTTTTTAAAGCTATTCTTCGAGGTTTGGTGCCACCAAGAACTGTGGTGGCACAGTGGTTACAGTGCTACAGTGCTACTTCTGCTGACTGCAATTTGGCAGTTTGAACCTCATCAGGCTCAAAGTTGACTCTGCCTTCCACCCTTCCGAGGTGGGTAAAATGAGGACCCAGATTGTTTGGTGCAAATATGCTAACCGTGTAAACCACTTAGAGAGGGCTGTAAAGCACTGTGAAGCAGTATATAAATCTAAGTGGTATTGGTATTGATATTTCACAGAAAAGGGAAAGAAGAACAATTCCCTCCTGGCTCTTTTTTTTTTTCAAAGAAGGGTTCTTTCACCACTTTTCTGAGTGTAACAAAGGCAACTAGGCAGTTGCAAAACAGCTCACAGTTGCACCATCTTGCATTTGGCATCCTAAGGATAACCAAACAACATTGTCCTATCTATCTAGACCTTGTTTTACCTTGTGAACCTTTTTTATAGCATTGTCAGGCTAAGAGCACCACTGAAGGTTGGTAAGCAATCCATTGGTGATGGTGAGGGTGTGTTAGAACAAATGTTTTAAACGCAGGTATCCAACAAATTAAAAATTTGCTGATTATCATTCACAGTTGATTCAAATCTGGTACTTTGTCTGAAAGAGTTTTATTGTTGGCATAATTCTTTTAATCAAGATATCCCACTGAATTCTAGCTCTGTTAATTATTACATACGTTAATAAGAGTGCATCATTGCCATTTCTTACTGAAAGCGTTTTAACGTTTGTTTTGATGGTCATGGCCTCAAAAAGAGATCAAACACCTCTTTTGAACTCAAGTGCTAATCCAAGAATTTGAGAGCCTCTAAACTAGGACTTCTCAAAGCTTTACTATTGAGGCTTTGTACTTAAACTTTACACTACTTTAAAATGTATAAAGGCTCCCTTTGGCATTTCTGTGTAATTCTCTATTCAAGATATGCCACCTTTGAGTTCAGCCATTTGGATGCATCTCTTCATAGATTGGGGGTGTACATTAGTTCCAAGATTTTCTAGCTAGGGTTAGGAAAGATTCCTACCAAAACCAGTCAGTTTAGATCAGGGGTCTCCAGTCTTGGTGACTTCTGGACTTCAACTCCCAGAGCTCTGGGAGTTGAAGTCCACAAGTCTTAAAGTTGCCAAGGTTGGAGACCCCTGGTTTAGATAATTCGGAAGTAGATGGACCAGTGCTGTAATTCAGGTTTCATCAACTACCTGTGGCCCATGTATTATAGTGGAACAACGGATGATCATTACAGTCTCATTGGTAAGGAGGCATGACTGGAACAACAGATCATGCAGAAATTCAGTAAAGTAGGATCTTTTGAGGAAAAACGCTTTGAACCTCCAGCAATCTTTACTGTTCTTTTATCTTGGTACATGGGCCATGTTTTAATCTTCCTTGATGTAAAGTTTGGGAATCTACTTTTCTTGGGGTGAATGTTATATTCTGGCCTTGCCTTCTTATTGCTGTACTTGCTTTTTTTGAAACCAAAAGCTGTTTGTTGTATGTGTATCCAGTAAGTTGCTTCTTGGTTTCATGATGCTACATATGCAGTCCCATCCCTGTTTAAAAGTCCTCCTCGGGATCACCAAAGCCACCAAGGAGGGGAGACAGACAAGTCTGCTCTGCGTTTTGCATCTCTCCTTGCCTATTGCTCTTTCATGTGGGTTTTCTTTTCTTCTTTCTGCTGTTGGATTCAGAGCAGGAAATTTCCCAAAGATGAAATTTATGAATGGCAGGAATCTATGATCACAGTTGGTATAATCTGGCATAAAAATGATGTTTCTTGCTTTTGATTTATAATCTTCTGGAGAGCGGTAAATACCGTCTGTCTGCTTGGGCAGGTTCTGGAGGGCTGCTATATCAAGGCATGTAGGAAAATATACAAAACCTGTATAGCCATTTTAAAAAGTCAACATCTAAAATATAGCCTGCTAAATATAGCCTTCAAAGTACATTTGGAGCCAAATGCATAAAAATAAAATAGTTGATCATGTTACCTTTTTAAAAAAGGACTTTCATATGAGGTTACTTATATATTTGGATTAATTTCTGCCAAGACAAGGGGGGGGGGATAGGTTAAAAAGGCGTTGGAAATTTGTCCTGCAATCTGTTTTGATATGCATTCACTTATTGCTTTTTGTCACTTTCGGTTGACTGCTGTTTACTGAGTTGCAATGTGTTCGGTCTACACTTTAGCCTTCTTGCTGATTACTAGGAAACCATTTAAATTCAGCTGAATGAATATTTATTTATATGACAGGAGGTGGAACTAGACTTGAACAAAATTCATAAACTGAGCAACCGTAACTAATTTTATTGTGCTATTTATTAATATGAAAGTCCTCTAGAGTAGCCACAGTTCATAGTTAGCTGGGATTATTTTTGTCTTTGGAATGGCTGATTGGAAATACAGGCTGAGAAAATGGCTCTACAGGTTTTAGAGGTATTAACGGACAAAGGCCTTCAGACAATTTGAATGCACAGTTCCTTTTTCTCTTGCTTCAGGTTGAAGAACGTTCCAGACTTAACCGGCAAAGCTCCCCAGCCATGCCTCACAAGGTGGCCAACAGAATTTCTGACCCAAACCTTCCACCTCGATCAGAATCCTTTAGTATTAGCGGGGTGCAGCCTGCTCGGACACCACCCATGTTGCGATCAGTGGATCCACAGGTATTGTGTCTTAGTACAGCCTCCTGTTTTTTGCTTCTCAGATACAGCTCAGACAAGAATGTGACAGATTATTCTCATCAAAGGTAATGTCACCTCTAAACAATTATCCTGTTTAACAAGCATTAACATTTCAGAACAACACAGTCAAATTCTGCATGTAGTTTGTCAAAGACTAATTCAGTTCCACTGCCTATGGTCTGTTTTCTCCTCATCCCCTTATCTGAGAGGAAATTTTTTTTTAAAAATGTAGCCTAGCTGTCACAACCACCATATTGTCCTCTGGATTGGGAATTATAATGAAAATAAAATTAGGGACTTTTACTCATCCTGTTATTGAAGTACAGTAGATGTCTCTCCATTGTTTGAGGTCATTCAGTCCTAAGAGATGTTCATGAAAATGCTACTGTATTTGAGGAGGCCTATGAATAAGAAGTGCAAGTCCCAATGAAGTAGCATGTATTCCTTACTTTTCTGGAAGAAAATGTAATCCATGAAGCTGCTTTTGAGACAGCAGATTTCATCTGGACTTGTCTCCATTGGCCTTCAGAAGAAAAAGCAGTGGCAATGGAAATTTTTGGATGGCTGAGTGACCAGAAATAACAGTGGAGAAGTCATAGTGGGCTGGAAAGAGAACTTGTAGGCAAGATAGGGAGGCAATGTGGGTCAAATCTTGACCATAGATCAGTTTTGATTTAGACAGTCACACACATTGAGCTAACCGTAGGGTGGAGGGGAGGGGGATGAAAAATTTATCAATCTGCTCTTAACCTTGCTCTTTGGGAGAGAGGTCAAAAGTCAAGTCATAAGGAAACATGTTCCAGGAATTCTTATAAAGAGGAATATTTAAATAGTGTTTCCAGTAATGTGGAATTGTGTCTTATCTTTTGATCTTTTGGGATAAGCAGTGGCATGTATGAAAAAAATCAGAATATCTCATTCAAATAACATAGATTTCATTAATATTTAAAAAGCCTAGTTCCTGTGAAGCTATTCTGGGATGCCCAAGCTGTGCATGTGTTTGTCACATGCTCCAAACCTCCTCAGAATTATATATGTGAACATATTTGCATAATACATATTTAAATAAATTGTGAATGTGACATAATGGAAGCATATACTGTAAGATATCACCATATTTGATGGATATCCAGAGAATCTGCTCTGGAGCAAATTTGGATTTGCTGCCTCCTTCGATTCTTGGTAATATGAGTGAAATTAATAGTACCCTATTTGTCTTTGCATTTCCATGGTTCCATTCATAACCTCATCATCAGTTCCACTCCAGATCATCCCTTTTTCTCCTTCAATTGTGCAAAAAAAAAACAACCCACGTGCTTCTACATTAGTCAGCTTGCTTACAGGGTGATAAACCAGTGGTTTCCATGAAAGAGAAATTAGAAGACAACATATAAAATGCTGCTTTGGTCCAGGATGGCAATTCTTCCAGCTCGCTTGTGACCCATTCTTCCAATTAAAATAAAACAAAATATTGGCCAAGGTTTTTGTTTGTTTGTTTATGTAATTGCTTTTTTGTTCACATCCTTTTTAGCTGGCATATGTCATTTACAGCATGGAAGTTGAGTGTTTGTGTTAAAACTAAGGGAAATACATCGTGTCCAAGCCCCCTTTGTGTCAGGCGCAAGTAACCAGAACCACTTGTGAATAGTTTCAAACAAAAGCTTTATTGTTAGTCCCATTGTTACAAAAATCTTGCCAGATTGAATACATTCTCTTGTGAATGGTGAGATAAGGCTTCAGGGATTCTCGGGGAAGTCAGGCCTGTGCCGCTTTCTGCAGTGCAAGGATTCTATGTTCGGTCCCCGCTTAACGCCTCCCTCTAGTCTAGCTGGAGATTCCACCACACTTTGCCCCTAAAATAATACATAGAATTTAATATCTTAGAGGAGGTATAAATAAGCAACTGCATACAGCAGACTAAATTATGAGGTGCTTTTGGGTTTTGGTTTTCCTTCTTGTGTGAACTATTAACTATTGTTAGTAAGGATTTATGGCTTAATGTAGACCCAGCTGGTATGGTGAGCATACCATGGATCAGACAGACTAAGACTTGGTATCAACATGACCTGTGTCTGTCCAAATGATACTTAGACTCACGGTTTATATTTTATTTTCTCTTGTAGCAATTGCAAAGTTACTTTTTCCTGTTTCTATTTTGGCAACTCAGTGCAACCAAAACGAGGAGCCACCAGCCTTGCAGATGCGTTTCTGTACATGATTCCTAATCGTTACAATTTTATAGTAGTGTAAATGCAGAAAGCATTACACTTTTTGACAACTCACCTGAAACACCTGAAAACAGCCACTCCGCTTTTTGAAATGTTCTTTTAAAATAAAGAAGCTGCTGAACACCATGGATCTGACATAGCAAACTAATTGGTGGAAATAACAACAATAATCTATGGAAAATCAAGTTTCTTTTGCTTCGGGATATCATAGACCATGCCAAATGAAACAAACATTTCATATGTAACTTTCTTACATCATTTCATAAATAACACATTATCATATAACTAAAAAAACCTATGTTTTAACGGATGTTCTTAGAGGAACAGAATTCAGGCCAAATAAGGAATCTCATCTTTGGCATTTCCTGACCTTCATCCACTTATTATTGAAAGATCTGAATTTTATTTTTTTTTAAATCGAATTCATTTTTTAAAAAAAACAAAACAAAACTAAAATAAAAATTGTGGAAAAAATATTTTTTTTAAAAAATACATGCTTCGTTATACTCTTTTTAATGACTTTTTTTTTTCCAATTTATACTTATGACTTTGTTTTAACTTGGTGCGTAGATTCCACATCTGGTCAGTGTGAAATCCCAGGGACCTTCCTTGCCTGCCTCTCAGTCACTGCATGAACAACCCACAAAGGGAATGGCTGGGTTTCAGGAAGCTCTAACGGTGACCTCTCACCGCACTGAGATGCCAAGGCAGAACTCGGACCCCACTTCCGAAAAGCCTCCTCTCCCCCCTCGTGTTGAAAAGTTTGATCGAAGTTCTTGGTTACGACAGGAAGAAGACATTCCACCAAAGGTAAAAAAAAATAAATTTAAAAAAGGAAACATGCTAAGTTGCAAAATTCGGAATAGGAAATAGCTTAGACTTCTGTGGCGGCGCTGGAAATCTTTCAGGTGGCGCCAGGGACTCTTTCCCAGTATGGCCCTGATGACTCCTGCATTTGAATGGCCAAATACATTAATACATCAGGACATGCTTCAAATTCCTTTGAGGGCAGTAACTGTAGCTCTGTGATAGACCACAAAAGGGTACCAGGTTTGGCCTCTAATAGAACTAGCCAGTTTTAGCTGCCAACATCCGGATGCCTGCTAGATGGCAGCAAGGAAATACCATACATAAACTATACAATTGCTACTCTGAAGTGGTTGCCTGGTTTTGCTTTTGCTTTTTATCAATCCAGATCTGGTAAACATAGTCTCCAACAACTAACTACCCCATTTGTTCATTCATTCATTCATTCATTCATTCCATTTATATACTGACAAAATCCAAAGACTCTTCATGATTTGCAGTAAAATAAATACTATGAAAACAAAAGCACAGTAAATCCAGTTTAAAACATGAAGAGGCAACTGAGATGGAATAGGTTGCCCTCAAAGTTTCTACCAAAGAGCAAGTTCATCAAGCAAATACGATGCCAATTTTCTGAGGCAGAGTAGCACCCTCGGTTGTTTAAATACCGTATCAGAGCCACTTTCAAAAAAAGTAGTTAGTGGGGCCGTACGAAAACTTAATTGGTTTTCAGTTTCAGTGTAATTATAATTAGAATCAGTATATAATATCCCTACTTTATATTGCATTGAATAATTATCTCCTTTAGTCTAATTGCAGCCGAGTGGACTCTAGATATTTTAGCGTGATGTGCAACCTTATGACCTCAGGTTATTGAGGCAAACATAATGATCTGGATAAAACCAAATAAAAATTCCTTGATTTTCCATAGCTTCTTGGCACAAGTTCACTGCATAGTTAAAGAAATCCATTGGTAGCTATTGACTACCATTTAGAGATGTGTATTAATCCAGTTTTTAAACTCTAATGGCCGAAGCAATGAAGTTTTCAATCTGCAGGCACCACCTGACCTCCTCTAATAGTAGCCGCGTCTTTCTGAAAATAGGTAAGGAGGCTAACACAAAAGTTTCTGTCCCTATAACTTCCCTAATCTGAACCCAAAATTATTCTGGACAGGCCCTGATTCCCATAAGAACTAAGAGCGTATAACATTTTATACAAATAATCAAAGCTAGGCAGGCTTACCAGCTGTAGGGAGACAGCCCATCGTCAAATGTGTTCTAGTACAAGAAGTCTTTGACTTACGACCACAACTGGGCCCCAAAATTTCTGTCGCTAAATGAGACATTTGTTAAGCAAATTATACCCCATTTTACGACTTGTGTTGCCACAATTGTTAAGAGAATCACTGCAGTTTTTACATTAATAACACATTTTTTTAAAAAAAATTATTTATATGCCGCCCTTCTCCAGAGACTCAGGGCGGCTTACAATGGGTTAAGCAATATATTATTAATATTAATAACATGGTTGTTAAATGAATCCCATTGACTTTGCTGGTCAGAAGGTCACAAAAGGGGATCACATGATCCCGGGACATTGAAACCGTCATATATATGAACCAGTTAACAAACATCTGAATTTTGATCATGTGACCATGGGGATGCTGCAACAGTCGTAAGTGTGAAAAACAGTCATAAATCACTTTTAGAATAGAATAACAGCATTGGAAGGGACCTTGGAGGCCTTCTAGTCCAACCCCCTGCTTAGGCAGGAAACCCTACACCACTTCAGAGAAATGGTTATCCAACCTCTTCTTAAAAACTTCCAGTGTTGGAGCATTCACAACTTCTGCAGGCAAGTTGTTCCACTGATTAATTGTTCTAACTGTCAGGAAATTTCTCCTTACTTCTAAGTTGCTCCTCTCCTTGATTAGTTTCCACCCACTGCTTCTTGCCCTACCCTCAGATGAGGGTAGAACCTCTTCTTTGTGGCAGCCCCTGTCCCAGTGCCGTTGTAAGTTTGAACAGTCACTAAATGAACTGTCGTAAGCCAAGGATTACCTGTACAAGTTGTTTTCTCACCTATATAGAAAATAAGGATGTTTGGCTGGATTTCCTGCCCTGTCTTTAATCAAATGATCCTAGAGATGAGGTACACTGGGTGTGGGTGCGTGGATTCTCTTATGGAATATACCCTGTTTCCCTGAAAATAAGACCCAACCGGAAAATAAATCCTAGCATGATTTTTCAGGATGCTCGTAATATAAGCCTTACCCCCAAAATAAGCCCCGTTAAGATTGTCAGCCAGATGGATGCATTTAGTATGGTATTTCCCCAAAAATAAGACCTAACCAGAAAATAAGCCTCTATCTATCTATCTATCTATCTATCTATCTATCTATCTATCTATCTATCTATCTATCTATTGGTTCGATTTATATG
>JANHZT010000392.1:295176-307295 GCA_032468215.1 Stegonotus admiraltiensis
TGAACTTGCAGTAATTGCAGGCAGCTGGTGTTACTTAACAGCACTTTACACAGTGCTTTAGTCTGCTGCGCAACCAAAGGCTCTTTATGCATCTTTTGGAGCAAAAATTAAAATAAGACCCGGTCTTATTTTTGGGAAAACACGGTACCAGCCAAGACAAGAAACAGATATTAAAAGCAATGATTGCTGCATGGATTCTGAGGCAGGAATATGATCACAAATCCTTACACCATTCCCCAGCATCATTTTGGCTACTGAGTTCCAGGTTACAGCATCAAGCTGTTAAAAAAATATGCATGAGATCAATACGCTGTGCTAGCTGACATATAATATAAAAGGCTGTTAAAATAATGTTGCAGAGGATGTGGCATGTCTGTCTTTTGGCTTCCCTTCCCTCTCACTCCTGGCTTTGCACTTAGAAAAGAAATCTGGAGTAAGCATAAAACTTGCCATACTGGATCAAACCTGTAAGCTTTCCAGGCTGACATCATGCCTCCGCATATAATCAATATTAGTTAGAATATTGTACAAACGCTACCAGAATCTTAATGCCTTCACGATTTGATGGCAGCAGTAGCTCTTTAATTAATGCAGTCCCATAGGCACCTACTTAGAATTAAGCCCCACTGAAATACATGGGACTTTCTCCTAAGGAAGTGACTATTAGGTTGCAATCTAAGGCTCTGTTCCACTCTACGAATGCAGATACTGCTTTGTTTTCTTTAAGGCTCTTATAAAAATAGTCTCTCTTTCATGCTGAATCTTGGATTGCACAAATATGAAAAGAAAGGAAAGACAAATAGCTGATTGACTACATGCAGAGATGTCCCTTGTATATGTGTGTGTGTGTGTGTATATTAATACATACATAACATACATACATATATATATATCCCCCCCCCCCGAGAAAAAAATTGCATCAGTGTCATGAATAATTTATACAGTATTTACCGAGAAAGATTAGGGCTTTTCCCCCCAGATAATTTATTTTCAAAATAAGAAGGTCACCTTAGATTCCCCAGGAACAATGGTGAAGAAAACAAGATGAGACTGTTTTTATGTCCAATCTTAAAGGGAGGAAGTCATCTTGAATTCGGGATTGTCTTTGTGATTAGGTAATTGACCGATAAGATGACCATAGAGAGATCTCCAGCCGGCTTAAGAGATGGAGCTCTCGGTTAACTGCATTTTAAAATCATAACCTATGGGTAATGTGTTAAATTGCTTGAGCTGTGATATCAACAAAAGTTTAATCCCCTGAGATTAACATTGAAAATAAATTATTCACTTGAAGCAGAGAGGCAAATAGTTATAAAATACTCTTTTCTTTTTGAAGAAAATTACATGGAGTTAGAACCAGGTTTTCCAAGGAGATTCTCAGTCATCCAGGTCATGGTTATCCCAAAGGTGCTTTTTCAAAAGGCAACTGGACTTTATTTTTCCTTGAAGACGTTTCGCTTAGTGTTCAAGGAAAAATAAAGTCCATTTGCCTTTTTGAAAAAGCACCTTCAGGACCAGGTTATTTATAAAGCTTTTGTCTGTGAAGAGTGTGCAACAGATTTCATTTTGAAATCTTCTGTATGACGTCGTTCATGAAATGCTCCATTTCATCTGCAAAGTGATTGCATTGAACACGTTGGAAGCATTAGAAAATGCCCCTTAATGGAAGCACTAAAAAAAATGTCCACATGTTGGAAACACAAGAAAATACCCTATAGTCGATCTGATGGTGGCACAGAAGATTTTGTCTTTTGTGGCACCGGTGCCATGGCTTACCCTATCTTTCTGTATCACACCAGCCCCAACAATGACATGTTTCTCACTTCTCTTTAAAAAAAAAACCACACATACCTTTTTACATCGACATCCTTATCACTAACTCTGCCTAACATTCCATTTAAAGTTTTTTTTCCCTGTGTTCTTACTCCATTTTATTTTACTTTTTTTCTACCATAATAATATGGTTATGGAAAATTGCCTCAAGGTTTTCTGTAATTAGAAGGATTATAAAAATATTATCATTCCATTATTACTGTCACCACTAATAATAACACGTTCATCAGTTCAGCAGCGAAATCCACAGAAGTTACAGTTAGAGTAGGTGTCTATTATCCAACATTCACTACACAGGTCTCTGTTCCGTTTTATCACATTTTAGATTGCCATAACTGTGGAACGCTGTTATCTTCATTTCTATTCAGACCAGTTCAGAAATAATTTGTTGTTTGAGATCACAAACCATCACAGAAACATCTGTGCATAATTAAAAATCTGACTGTGTATATAATAGTCAAATCTACCTCCCATAAACATTTGTGTAAATAATCATCAAGTATTTGTATATTCATAATATCTTTTTCTCTTTGAGCAAGGCCATTGCTAAACAAGCTATTTTATGGCTTGCTTTGGGAAAGGGCTGTATTTCAGACATACTTTTTATGTAGAAGATCCCAAGTTCAGTCCTGGGCATCTCTAGTAGATATGGAAAGAAAAATGTGAGTAAAACTGAGTGGCAGCAAAAAAACAACAACCAAAAAACACCCTTTCATCCAACTCTGATAGTGAACTACAGTTCCCATCACCCATGACTGTGCTGGCTGTACTGTTGAGACCCAGGTTCCATAATATTTGGAAGGCTGGCTTCCCCACACTAGGGATAGACAGTACTGAGCTAGATGAGCCAATTATCTGGCTTAAATAATGCAAGTGCAAATAAATATATAGTGCAGTAACATCTTGATATTCTCATCTCTGCATTGCTTATTATTACCATATTTGTGTGGCCTATCATGCTAATGCTCCACTGAATTTTTGTACGTCTTGGTTTTGAGTTAGTGACTGTTAGAATGTTCCAGTGGCTCTTAATCCCCAGGCTGATGTTAAAATCAATAGTGTTGCTGAACTTCTACTCTGCAGTCAATGCCTCATTATAATAACAAAATGCGATCATCATTAGTGTCATTGTAATATAATATGTCTTGGACCTGGAGTCAGAAGATCCAGATTCTAGTTCCCACTCAGTCATAGAAGTTCACTGGATAACTAAAGGCCAATTGTGGACTCTCAACCCAATTCACTTCACTGAGTTCTTGCTGTAGGGATAAAAGAAAAGAAAGTCTCCCTTTGTAAGCCACCTCAAGCTCTCAAAGACAGTTCTTTGCTTCTGATGAAACATCAATGTTCTCCCTGTTTCTTTGGGACACAGTAGGACAGTTCTCCAAAAATCTTGGAACTTTTAGTTCCCATATATGACTTTCTGCAAATGACATATTGGTGCGGCAACTTAAAGATCATCAAGCCTTGATTGAAACAAGTAAGTTACCGTATGGAATTAAAATGAATGCATTTCAGATATGATACATTCTCTCCTAAGAAGGTGCTGTGAAAACACCAAGTGCAGTTTATAATTGCTTCACTGAAAAAAAAATAGTTCTATCCTTCCAGAAGAAATTAGAAGACATTTCACTGGCAAATTTGCCTAACCTGGTAGTCATTACCTGTAATATGTTGGTACAGTCTGGGAGGGTCTATGACGATCTGACACGTCCAACTTGCCACAGCCAATCCGCCACAGGACAACTTACCATGGCCATCTTGCTGTGGGGCAACTCTTTGCAGGACAAGAGTTACACTAATATCAAAGAAATGGTGGAATAGAATCACTAAAGAAAGGTTGCAAAATGAAGAACAAAATGAATTGTGCATGACAAAAATTAAAATAACTTTTATTTCTTTCAAATAATTAAATTGAATTGTTCAATTGTCCTGTGGCAATTGTCCCATGGCGAGTTGGCTCTGGCGAGCTGGCAGTGGTAAGTTGGCCACAGCGAGTTGGCCGCAGCAAGTTGTCTCATTCTACTTCTGGCAGTAGAACTTCAGTAGCCAGCACGCTTTGGGTTTTCTTACAGGTACCTCAACGAACTACTTCCATTTCGCCTGCATTAGCTCGGAAGAACTCACCTGGGAATGGGAATGCTCTAGGACCTCGACTTGGATCACAGCCCATAAGAGCAAGGTAACGCCAACCAAGATAAAACTTACTGTCCATACATCTAAAGCGCTAGGTTTAGAAGAGAGATCACAGCTGAATGTTCTGTGGAGGAAGAATGTCTTATTTCCTTTCCCCAACCCTCTTGAGATGTAGATAAGAGGAACATAACAAGTTAGGGAACCACCTACCCTATTCAGATAGTGTTGGATAGTGGTGTTCAGTGGGAGGGCACATATTTTGTATGGAAGTCCTGTCCCTGCCATCTTTAGTTTTAAAAAATGCTCAAAGGAGCATGAACATAATGGACACATACATGGAAAGAGCCTTGCTGGTTCAAGCAAGATCCAATCAAGCACAGTGTTGTGTCATAAACAGGTAACCAGGTGTATTTGGGAAGCTGATAAACCTTCATAAAATTGTGATAGCCCTTTTCCCACTGTTGCTTCCTAGCATCTGATATTTAAGATACCAGTTACCTGTTCACTACCTGTGTTCAAGGAACTGACATTGGGTTATCAGGACAAGTCAACTACTTATAGTCCTCGCCACGATTTTGTCTGGTTTCCACTAAAAGCTGCCTAAGCTAGTGGTCCATCACAGTATCTGATGGAAGCAAATTTCACAATGTGAAACATCTTAAAGATGTTTTTCCCCCCCAATCCCACGTCTTCCTATGTGTAATTTTAGCAGATAACTACATTGTGAAATGGGGGAAAGCCTATCTGTCTCCATAGTAGCATCAATTAACCCCTCTTCCCTTCGGTTCACCTTGAGTTCAAAAACCCCAATTGCTGCAGTCTTTTAATTTTCCCTTTTTTGCATCTCCTCTGGTATTGTTCATATCTTGCCCAGCACCTTTTCAGATATTGCCTGAAATTCTCCTTTCAGAGTAGATTATTTATATTTCAGATAGATAGGTAGGTAGGTAGGTAGATAGATAGATAGATAGATAGATAGATAGATAGATAGATAGATGGATGGATGATAGATTTAGATGTTATTTTTATATTTCATATTATGCTGGGCAAGAGATCTTACTTATTTCAGCTTTTGATAAATCAGGATTTAATCTGATTTAACTAAACTAATGCACTAAGAGCTAGAGGATTGATGTAAAATAGGAAATAGCTAAGATTTATTTAAGGCTTTGGCAAACATTCATCTCCACAATATTTCAAATGTCCTTTCTGGCATACAATAGCAGAAAGCTTTGCCTAAAAGGATGTAAGTCTTGGATCTAGGAGTTCTTGCTCTTTCTTCAATTAGTTTGTGTTTTGCATCACACTGCAGATCCCATTGCAGTAATAAAATACAAAGCAGCCATAACCCCAAGACTTTTTTTCGAGCACCACAATGTACAACAAACACCATCTAAATAGAAGATTGAATTATTTGTTCAGAAAGGCAGCAAATCTTGGACTTTCCCTAGGAAACCTCACTCATTCTGCATCTAAAATTCCAAATCTAGCAGAAACCAGTCTGAAAATATTTGCGTTGTATTCAGGCAAGAAAACATTTCACCTTCTATAACTGCCTTTCCCAACTGGATGGAATTTGGAATATACGGTTGGAAAACAGAATAAAACTAGTAAATTATTCTTAGAATGACCCAGTTAAAAATAGATAATCTATGTGTTATTTACCAAAATAGTTTTCCACTCAAGGTGGCTTGCATAAAAGCTACCCTGCTTTATTTTGGGCACAGCTGCCCTTTTCTCATCTTGCTGGGATCTGAACTCTTGAGAGAAAGAGCAGGTTGGGGTTTGCTAATCTCACTTTAAATATAAGAACAGTTTAAGGGCAGCTAGAGAAGATTGGATACAAATCAAGAAAACTGAGTTTCAGTGCTTTATGACCTCTAGAAGAAAAGGTGGAATGTCTGTACAATAGGCACATATGTGTGTCACCCCCAACAAGCAGGATTTAAATCCAGATTCCTCTTGTTGAAGTCTGACATTCTATTCTGCATATGCTTTAGGCTGGTTTTTTACACCTTTGTTCTTAGCAATGTCTCTTCATTAATTTGCAGTGGAATTGCTGCTTGGAGCTAGGCACTCAAATTCAATGTCCAATGCTAGAATGTTGTTACTATATGTAGGCAATTTTCACTAACTGTAAAGATGAAAGTGAGATTAAAGAAAAGATTGGACAGGATAAAGTTGGCATCCTTCAGCTAAGAAGATCCCTCTAGGTGTGTGGTACTTCATTTCTTCTAATACCTCACAGCCAGCCTGGAGCGGGACAGTGTGAAATAACACACCTGGGCAGTGTGTTCTACAGTAGATGAGCATTCACATTTGAGACTGCCTAGAGTCCTTTCAGTTATCTCAAGATCAACTCATTTGTTGCCTTTTGGAGGGAACTGGAACAAGGCAAATAGATTAGTCAACATTAGCTGGTGTATAATTTATGGTAGCTGAAATACAGAGGTACATACATCATAGAATATTTGCAGCTGGTTTCAGAATGATTTTTTAAAAACCTTGTCACTTACTGGTTTCTTTAATTTGATGACTGCCATCCCATTACTCTTAATGACCTTATTCTGGCCGTGCTACTGCATCTCCTAATATATCTCATATACGACCATTTTTTAAGATACTGTTTTAGCAAAAGTTAAAGAAATCAAAATGGTATGCTGCAAAGAATTTAAATAAATGTATGATCATAGATAAGGCCCAATATTTATTTGATGGCTATTGATTTCTCGAAGATCATATCTATGTAATTAGGTTGTCCCTTGTTTACTATGAAGTTGTGATTACACATGCAGATATTAGATGATACAGTTCATCTAATATCATCCAGGATCTCTTATCAACTTTTCCAGAGGTTTGATTGGAGAATTGATAGTACCCAAAGCCAGTAATGATTTGTAAGCCTGATTCTCTGACATAATGGGAAATGATAGCTTCTCACTCTGTGAAGATGTTGTGTAAGGCTTTCAGACTTGCACAATACTCATTCACTTTTCCTACTTTACACATACAAAAAGTAGTTTGGGAACATTCCTGCAGGGCCTCAACTTTATGGTTTGGTAGCAATGTTTTGCCTTATTCTACTTAGTGAAGATCTTTGGGTCAACAAGTAATTGTTGAAAGAACACAAAGAAGAGTTTTCTCCTTGGAGAAGAAATCTACTCCATCCCAGTGCAGTAGCCATAAACTTGTTTAGGGAAAAGGAAAGATCATCAAATATGAATGACATTGGTTGTTTTTTTCACTGCAGTTTACAGTGAAGTTTTATCCATTGGCTCTTTTGACTCTACTTAATGACTAACCTTCCAATTTTGTGGATTTCCTGATGCAATTTTTAAGCATTATATTTGGAGGGGGATCTAAGGGTCCCCCAAAAATGATGCTCATGGTCTTCAACCTCAGTTTGCTCCCTTCTGAAGAAAGCGGCAACTGCGGTTTAGATGTTCATGGCATTAGAAACCAGAGCAACCTGGTTGTTATTCTGTTAGATCTAGGGATACATGCCATCTTCAATACCAAATATCTTCAATGAAAATTTGCAGCGTTGACCAAGAGAAGCATCAAAGGGTTCTCTCCCACCTTACTAATTCACAAGAATCTTTCTAAAGTATTCATGAAGTAGATGAATAGGTAAAATGAGAGCCAGTTTGGTCTAGTTGTTAAGTCACCAACCTAGAAACCAGAAAATTGTGAGTTCTAGGCCTGCCTTAGGCACATGAAAGCTTGCTAGATGACTGGACAAGTCACTCTCTCTCAGCCTAACTCACCTGACGGGGTTGTTATTGGGAAAATGGGAGGAGTATTAAGTATGGTTACTACCTTGAGTTATTTATAAACAAATAATAAAGGTGGAATCCAAATAAATAGGTACAACATCCTCTCTTCTTTCTTGTTTCTAGTAACCCAGACCTGCGGAGAACAGAGCCCATAATAGAAAATCTGATACAGAGGACAAGCAGTGGCAGTTCTTCCAGTTCCAGCACCCCCAGTTCACAGCCCAGTTCGCAGGCCGGCTCACAGCCTGGATCCCAAGCTGGCTCCAGTGAACGGAACCGAGCCAGAGGTGAGATTTCAGCCCATTCTCATGCCTACAGTTTGTCCTCTTCTACTTTCATTTTTGTTGCTTGACATGCTCTACTCATTGGCTTATCAACTGACCACCTGTAATGCTAGGAAGAATTTTCATTTCTCCCTGTGTCCTTAACTCTGTTTGTGTTTTGAGTGTCTGCGTTCCTATGAAACACTAAGCCAGGATATTTTAGCCATGATGATTGGACACGCAGTATCACCTTGGTTTGCTAATAGTATTAAGCCATTGAGTTGATATATCATGCTAAGCCACAAAGGCATGAACAAGCTTACAATTTAGCACATACGATCTGCAGAGAATGCCCACAGGTGCCAGGCTTCTGTCCACCTCTAAACCATACTGGACTCTCAAAATTTAGTTAACATTCCACAGGATCACGAATTTGTGCTTAACTTGTAAGTGGTAATGAGATCTCTAAAATCTCATTACATTTAGCTTGGGTCACAAAAAGGTGTTGGATCCTGGGTGAAGGATGCTCTTTTGTTTTGAATGTTGAAGAAAATGGATGCCACTAAGGGGGAGGGCGGGTCCCAATTTGCTATTTCCTCTTCCTACAACAGAAAACTGAAGAATTCCTTGGTAGATGAAAGAATTCTCAACCAAATAAATCCCCAAACCACCACTCAACCTGGGTGTCTTCCAAATGAGTGAACTAAGACAGTGGTCAAAGCTGGGAATAGAATAGAATAGAATAGAATAGAATAGAATAGAATAGAATAGAATAGAATAGAATAGAATAGAATAGAATAGAATAGAATATCAAGAGTTGGAAGGGACCTTGGAGGTCTTCTAGTCCAACTCCCTGCTTAGGCAGGAAACTCTATATCATTTCAAACAAATGGTTATCCAATCTCTTCTTTAAAACTTCCAGTGTTGGAGCATACGAATTCTGGCGGCAAGTTGTTCCACTGATTGATTATTTGAAATGTCAGGAAATTTCTCCTTAGTTCTAGATTGCATCTCTCCTTGATTAGTTTCCACCCATTGCTTCTTGTCCTACCCTCAGTTGCTTTGGAGAATAGATTGACTCCCTCTTCTTTGTGGCAACCCCTGAGATATCAGAACACTGCTATCATGTCACCCCTAGTCCTTCTTTTCATCAAACTAGACATACCCAATTCCAGCAATAATTGAAGTCCATACATCTGGAGGTGCCCAGACTAGTCTGAGGCCATAGCATAGCATCAAACTTTATTCCCTGATGGGGTGATTCCAAAATTGCACTACTTTCTAACTCATAGTTGGTATTAAGTTAATAAATCCAACAAAGGGAAAAGTCCTCCAAAGTTTGGTTCCTCACGCACAAGGCTTTGAAGATGTATTCCTGGTGGGAAATTCAGTCTTGTGAGCTCACCTTTTCATTTGAAGTGGTACAGCTCAGGTACAGGTTAAACTAAGCCAAACTTCCGGGAAAGGACCCCATTTTGGAGAAACGTGTATTACACAGGTGTGACCAATACCAAAATGTCAATGATGTGAGAATGGAAAGAAATGGGATTTTGTCTCTGAGCAGCATGTACCCATTGAAATCTAGGCTCAGAAAAGATTACAGTCAGCACCCAAGAGAATGGGATTTTCTGAAGCAGACCTCCTCCCCCTGCCTCACGCTCCCTCCCTGATTTGATCTTTAATCCTTTTTGCGCTGGATTTCTTCTTTGCCCAGGAAATGCCAAGCTTGAAGGATCACCCATACTCCCACATGAACCAGCCAAGGTAAAGCAGGAAGACAGCAAGGAGATGACTCGGCCAAGTCGACCTGCTGTGAGTCCCATGTATCTTTTGTGATAGACATCTGTCATATATAAGCAACATATGCTCCTGCTTTTTTTTTTACTTGATGAATCATCTCTCCACAAATGTTGTACAATTTAGGCTTTTTTCGGGTGGCGAGGAGAAGAAACAAGTATCTAATACACTTAAAGTATACTTCAAGTATTTGTAAGGTACTGTTGTACAGGTAAGTCCTTGATTTACAATCCCAAAAATTATGTTGCAAAGGGAGAAATTAGTTAAGTGACTTTTGCCCCATTTTACGACGTTTCTTGCCACATTGGTTAAGTGAATCAGTGCAGCTGTTAAGCTAGTAACAGGTTGTTAAGTGAATCTGGCTTCCCCTTTGCTTGTCAGAAGGTCACAAAAAGGGGATCACATGACCCCGGGACACTGCAACGGTCATAAATATGAGTCAGTTGCCAAGCGTCCGAATTTGATCACCTGACCACGGGGATGCTGCAACAGTCATGAAAAAGAGTCATAAATCACTTTCTTCAGTGCTGTTGTTACTTTGAACGGTCACTAAATGAGTGATTGTAAGTCGAGGACTACCTGTACAGACCGTTGTCAATCTAGTTTCTAATAGTTCGTTGACCTTGTTGTCATTATCTGCACTTGTTTTTATTTTGGGGTTATTTCTCAAGAAATTCTGGCCTGGTTCAGCACAGGATGAAACACAGAAACCCAGCTCAGTGCCTTGTTTTCTGACCAACAGAAGCAGACAGGAAGAAATTTAATTAAATATCCCCTACCCTCTGGCAAATCTAAATTACCATTATTTTTGCTAGAGATTTCACAAAGGCGTGTAACAAGCTGACTGTACCATTTCATATCGGTTTGATTTTGCTTTTTGACATTTTGTATTTCTAAATTGGAACAGGGTATAGAAGAAATTACTTTGTTATTTTGTTTTTCTCTTTTTACCCTCAATAATTTTTAGTTTATTTCTAACCTACTTCCTGATTTTTCTGACATTTTATTTTTCTGCCTACACTCAGTTAACAAATAAAATAAAACTGTTAATAAAACAGTTGTTTTATTTCTAACTGACTTGGTTTTTCTGACGTTATTATTTATTTATTAAATTTATAAATTTATTTTCCTATCCTGATCTTCTTTTCTTCTGGTGCTAATTACTCCCAAACCTATAATAAAGCAACAGAGAAGGTCAGCAATGTCTATTCTTGGTATGTCATGCCCTTGCATAAAGTTATGTTTAAAGTCAAACCCTACTTTCTTGTTTGCTAACATCTAACAAAATGGGTTCTTGCTAATTGTAATTCCAGAGGAAAGATCTTAATATAAATACAAAAACCCTCTCTCTAAAAGGAAAAGTAGGTGTAAGTGTGACATGTAAAACTTTTATTTAACTTGTCTTCCATCTCAACCTGTTTAACCCACTCAGGTAAGATTGGGGCATATTAGAGTTATAATGCTAGTAGGAACCAAAATAAACTCTATATTTCTAGATTCCTCCCCTCCCCCCCAAAATAGAAAAGTCAGTTCTGATTAAAATGTTGTTTATCATCTCAGATATTTACTGAAATATGAAAATTGTACTTTCTCCCGTCCTGTTTGGGCATTTGTGTAACAGGTAAAAGTTATATGCAGATCTAGATTTTCAGGATTCAAATTCACCATTTTAAGATCATGTGGTAAAGGCTTCAAAGCCACATGAGAATAAAGGGAAGTGTCACCAGGGATATTCTGGTTGCATCCTGGGGTCTATTTAGAGCTCATGAGCTTTATCAGAGCTTCCATTCAGGTATCTTCCCTGCCTGAATATGTGCTTTTACTAGTTACACAAACTAAAATGTACATATTCATTATGGAAAGAAGCACAAGTGAGAACAAACAAAATTGTCCATTATTTGATAGCAGTGTTCCAATATCTCAGGGGCTGCCACAAAGAAGAGGGAGTCAAACTATTCTCCAAAACACCTGAGGGTAGGACAAGAAGCAATGGGTGGAAACTAATCAAGGAGAGATGCAATCTAGAACTAAGAACCGAAGTGGCACAGTGGTTAGAATGCAATACTGCAGGCTACTTCTGCTGACTGCTAGCTCCAGGTCAGCAGTTCAAATCTCACCGGCTCAAAGTTGACTCAGCCTTCCATCCTTCTGAGGTGGGTAAAATGAGGACCCAGATTGTTGGGGGAAATATACTGACTGTAAACTGCATAGAGAGGGCTGTAAAAGCATTATGAATCGGTATATAAGTCTAAGTGCTATTGCTATTGCTATTGCTATTGCTATTGCTATTGCTATTGCTATTGCTATTGCTATT
>JANHZT010000393.1:32496-45049 GCA_032468215.1 Stegonotus admiraltiensis
CCAAAGGAACATTAATTCCAAAAGCAGTCAATAAGTACTATTGTCCTTTAATGGGTCTTCTCTTTGTTAGTTGCTTTGAATCCTTTGCCCAAGTAGTTCTTAGCTGCTATTAGGGCCAGGGCATTGTTAGTAATCAATTATTTAAAGGCTGTTCCCACCTGAGCTAGTCCTACTCACCCGGCATTCAAATACCTTGCTCCTGCATCTCCTCCTGCACTTTGCTTGTCCCAGTTGCCACAGCCTTGGGGCAGCCGCCATGGCTGCCGCTCTCGCCGATGCAGAGGGCAGTCCTCTGGCCCCGAGGAACCTGCCTGTTCCTCTTGGCCGTCTGATGGGTTCCTCTCTAATCCCTTGTCCTCCAGGACAGGGTAGGTCTGCAGACCTGCTGGCGGTGGCTTAATAGACGGGGTTTTCACAGGGCTCCAAGGAGCACTGCTATTTCCCCATCTGATTGCCGCGGCGCCAACCAGAAGTTCTCTGGAAAGAAGGTTTATTTATAAATAGAATCACATGGCTTGAGTTCCTGAGCAGAAAAGGGCAGAGATGCTGAGAGTGCCTTGGTTTTATGCCCTCTGTTGGGCTTTGAATTTGAGCTTGTATTCTGATTGGTTGTTAGACTCCCATGGGGCCATGCAGGGGTAACTTTGTAGGCTGTCTGTGTCCCAGACTTGGTTGAGCCTTGCTGGGTGATGATGTAATGAAGAGGCTTTGGTCAATTCATATTATGGCTCTGCTTGAAGGAAGTAGACCTTTGTTATGTAGAATAGACTGGCCCAGGCCTTAATGGTCCATTGGCAAAGGTGGGGAGGCTGAGTTTCTGCCTCCCTTTTAGTGGAAATATTCTGCCCTTTTAATATTTCCTAAAATATATCATTTTCCTAGGAGAGGGGTGGGTGCTAACTTCCTACACTTCAAAAAACAATTCTGAACATAGTGCATAATTCTACTTGAATCTCTGTGGACATTCCAATGAAAATGCAAAATATTGGGGAAATGTTTCCCTTTCTCACAATGCTAGTTGCTAAAAGAGACAATGTCACCCGATGTCATCCTGTAAAGATTCCTTACCACCAGCAGCTAACGAGAAAGCATACATTTAGAATAGTCTACCTTTACATTCCAAAATGGGAGAGACCTCAATATGTTAAGCATTAAATATCTAACGAGAGTATTGTAACACTAGCAATGTAACTAAAACTGAAATATTTTGTACACATAATGTGAAGGCATGAGCCACTGGAGAAGGATCTGATAGATGAAAAAAGTAAAAGCAACAGGAAAAGAGGCAAACAGAAAACAAAATGGCTGCACGCTTTCACTGATTAGACAGACATAAGTTAAAATGTATTAACAAGGAAATTACTTTGAATCTGATCATTGGATTCCTTTCACAATTTGATATTAAAGTAAAAGAACTTCTCCAAACATGTATTTTCAGAGATGTGCAATATAAAAATATAATTAATTGTAATACAATTAAATAGTTTTGCCTGCTTTTTGGAAAGAAGTTCCCCTAGAAATTCACATTCTATACAGCCTTTTTAATGCCTTCAAGTCAGTCCTGACTCCTGGCTAGTGCTCAGAAAAATCCTTGGAGTTTTCTTAGCAAGATTTTTTCTGAAAGTGGTTTGCCATTGCCTTCTTCCTAGCTATGAGAGAGAGTGATTGTCCCAAAGTCAACTACCTGGCTTTATGCCTATGGTGGGACTACACATTTAATTGTTCAGATTCTAGACTGGTGCCTCACCCACTAATCAAAAGCAACTCTAAGCAATATTAGATCTTTTTAATACTGGGATGGGAGTTTATCAAACAATACAGTTTTGTAGGACGTGCTGGGAAATCAACAAACATACCAAAAGAAGGTAATAGCAAACAATTTTCATACAGTTGCCAGGAAGATTGTAAACATAAAGTCATCCAGACCCAAGCCTGACTGAAAGAAAAAACTTACTGTGGTTTTTAAAGTATTTTTAAGAAATGCAGCAATCCTGTTTTACATTCCGGTTATAGGGATTAGTGTGTTGTATTAATTTATTGAAGGTTCAGATCACCGTTAATTAGAAAATCTGTTTATTTTAATCAAAATCAAAACTAGGTAAGTCCAAAGAGCAAATACTCCCCTAGATCAGTAGAAAATCCTCTAGAAACAAGTATTAAATCTTTTCTTCATGAGCCTAGCCATGACATTTAGCAAATTCCTTAATATTAAAAAAGTAATTAAATTTCTTATACCTTGCAGTTTAGAAGATTGATTGATTATAATATAAATCTTTGAACTTGGTACCACATTGCTTAAATCAGTGGTTCTAAAACTAATATCTTGGATGTTAGAGCCATCTTTCATCAGTATGGCTTGACCATGTTGCCTAAAGATTAGGGAACTGTACACAAACACTTAAGCAATTGGGAAGCTGATGTAAACCTCTTGTATATGATTATATGTTTACAAAAACTTTACTGTACTTTCAAATTGCATTAAAGAAGATAGTAAAATGCTTCAGTAACTATTCTTGCCATTATTTACTCATGTACTGATTGATTGATTATGTGTCATCATTGTTTTTTACTCCTAGAGACCACATAATAGATTTTCTCCCTGATGATCTATCCCTAATCTGTTCTTTAATTCTCCCAATATACTCAATTAACTCTTTGACTCTACATTCAGAAATCTGGATTTTTTTTAATTTATGTGCAAGTTAATTCATATACTTTAAATATTAAGATTTCAGTTCAGCTTTCCTAAACAAGTGATAGATTAAATTAAATGTTTGTTCTTAAAATTACTACACTAAATGTCTTTCTTAAAAGCAAATTTCTTTCAATTATGACAACAATTCCATAAGTAAAACATGAGATTTGTTATTTTTCTAAAAATGACCCTGCTGTTTTCTAAAGTACACCAAATATTCTCAGTTTTCTTAGACTCCTTCACACCATCTTAACCAAAGCTTTGAAAATATTGCTTAAAGTTTAAAAGATAAAATCAAAGAAGTACACACAGCTTCTTTTGTTTTTCACACCAGCCAGAAGCTTTCCATTCACACTTAACAATTAAAATCTAACAGTGACAACAAATTAGAAAGGTTAACATTACCATTTTTACAACAGTGGGATTCTTACACAATTCTTCTTATACAATTACAACTTGGGCTAGAAACAAAGAATCACATATTCTTACTCTGTGCTTGTTAAAGAAAGAAATGAAACATTGCTATAACAACACTGATTAAACCTAAAGAGAGAGAGAAAAATTAAGATACCATCACTGAAATACTTCTTGCCTGGAAACTGACCTTTTCAAAGTTGCTCCAGTAGTATTTTACCAGCTTCTAATTACTGTTCAATATGTTTTTCTCTCCTACGAGTACATGAATGACATAAAAGGAAGCCAGGTCCTATCAGAGCTGATTTAAAGATTCAGATTCTTTCCTGAAGCAATAAAAATGTTTATTCCTGGAGCAATAAAGATGGTTGTTTTTTTAATGGCAGGATGCCAATCATGGGAACATCTGAGTCAATAGTTAAAGCACTGACTATAGGACAGCAAATGAATCAACGTCACAAACAGCTTCAAAAAAGAAATTCACAGCACTGAAAGCTTTGCACCAATCTGCAGTTTGTGGGCCTTTGGCTCAGAAATCATGCCACCTAACTGAAGTTTACTTATTAGTGAAAGAAGAAAAAAGTAGTTTTTCTATCCAAATCCAGTCATTTCAAAAACTTCCCCAATCCCCTTTTTCAGACCTAGAAAATTTATTTATTTATTTATTTAGTGTATGGTATGTGTTAGCCAGGGATCACTGAGGTGGCTGGCTGCCTCTGTGAAAGGAATTTTTTCAGGAGGTGTTATCTTTACCCATGGGCTGCCTGAATGCTCCTTTCTTGTCCCTCCATGGTTTATTTTATTCACTCATGGGAATCGAGCCGCCAAGCTGTCGACTTTAGCGGCACACTAAGCATGCATCTTACCACATGAGCCACCGCGGCCCCACCTAGAAAATGTTCATCAATTTTAAAAATGGCAGTCAGCAACCATCTTCAGGGACACAGATTTCAGTAGAAAAAAGAGCATGGGGGGGGGGCATGGGGTCAATATGTACACTTTAAAACAAAAAGTTTTTTTTTAAAGGAAAGAAGAAATAAAAGTAGATTTTAGGGAGGGGAAACTTTCAGCTTTCATTTGGTAGTTATTGCACAGTGTTCATTATCATCTTTTCCAGGTTGCTATTTTTAACTTGAGAACTCTGAGTGTACTTGTAATATAGCTTTGAAAATGAAAGTGCTCAGCTAATGCTAATTGCCTTTGCTTTATGCACATAAAACCTATGTAAGTCCCAGAATTAGATTTCAGACCATCATGATGTTTTCCCATTTAAACCACTTCAAAACGTTCATTTATGCACAGGCAAGTTTGAATGTTGTTAATTTATTAATGGGTCTGCTGTCATATATGATAGTGTCATCAGACCAGAAGCACTTTGTTCATGCAATAAGCAGAGCTTGGGCACCATGAAAATAATCGTGTTTTCAGCACTATCATCAGATGTAAAATAAACCTGAAGGGACATATGACTTTTATCCTAATTGCTGAGACAGGCTGTTGGAAGGCTCTGGAATATAGTTCTCTATGACGGTTTCCATAAATCAAACATCAACCTTAAGCACTGCCTGCATAAGTAGAAATGAGAGCAAAAACTCCTAAAGTACCTTATTATCTTCAGATGCAGCAAAGAACATCATGTGATGCGTATAAAAACTAGGTGGCGCTTCAGTAATCCTAACAACGACCATTGTGTACTTTTTTTAACCTCATTCGGCAGGCATCCCTGACTCTTCTTGAGGGAATGCAAACTTGTGTGCTTTCTTCAGCTTTCCAGTAGCAAAGTAACTCCAACTGACCCTCCTTGCTATCCTGGTATTTTGAACAAATAACAGCAGTTTTCTAACATTGTTAATGTACCTTGTAACTCAGCTTGAGATCGGTCTGCAATGGTTATAAATATAAATCTATAAATATCTATACCTATAAATCCAGAGTTTTACACACATTTTTATCATTATTAATGCCACTTTTAGATGAAAAGTAGGATATAAATAAATAAATCACCTGAAACAGTCCATTTTTGTTTCATATATACATAGGAATGAATTCTAGGTATAAAGAATAGGGAATTAAATAAAGCCACAGGGAATACCCAGACAATAGTCTAACTGCTGATCTGTCTTCAACATCTGAACAGTTCAGTCAATGTTCCTATCTTTAAAGTGATCCTATTAAAAATAACATGTGTATAATAAACTGAAGCAATTAGGCAGATATTTGTGTTACCAATAAAGGAGAATATTTATAGCTCAGGGTTGAAATGAGGGATCCCTGGTGCTCCCTGAGCTTGGTTGTATTCTGGCAAACATTTCATTACCCAAATGACGGGTAACATCATGCTAGCATTGATAATGTTACCTAGTTGGGTAATGAAACATCTGCAAGAAAACAACCAAACTTAGACAGCACGAAGGACTCATCAGATATTTATGTGTACCAGCTATTTTTTTAGTTAGGAAATACCAATATGATGCCACTCAAACTTTTGAACTACAGCTTCCAGAGTCCCTTGTTCTTGGCCAATCTGTTAACTCTGATAGTCATAAACAGAACAAAAACAATTTGATTGAAGTCATTAAACTCCCTACTCATAATCTATTCAATGGAAGAATCACAAACCTCAAGTTAAATGACATACACAACCAGGTTTTGAGCCTTCTGCAATCACTGAGAATATTGTTGTCCTTTTAAGCTGCTGATTTGGAAACTATCTATTTTTGAATCAAGATATCAAATATAATATGAAAGGGAAAATACATATGAACACATTAAACATATCTAGGAATGACTATAGTATCTCTAACTAGAAAATAAAGAAGACAATTTTCAGACTTCTTTTTTTTTAAAAAATAGAGGGCATTGGTTCTTTGCTAAAATCTTGATTCTTTTAATACTAAAGAATAATAGCTTATTTCATAGGCCACCTTTTCACTCTTTATCTTGCTCCTAGGTTTCTACCATACCTTTTTGCAACCTTTCTTGCTGATCTTCAGATCTAATTATCAATTTCTATAAACTAATATTGAGTTGAAGGAACTCAGCTGAAAAATAAATCTCAGTACTGTGGAATATTGTCTCCATAAGTGCTATATCTATTTTAAAATGAATGCTTGTTATAGTATTAATTTTTATGTAATAAAACATGGGAAAACAAGGAAAATCTTCCAAAAGATCTTCAAACTCAGAAAGAGGTTCCACCCTCAAATTAATATGCTAAATTATGCCAGTGGGCACATAGTACTTGATTCATAAATTAGACATTTAAGGACTTTGCTAAATTCAGTACAGGAGAGGTGTCAACATTCAAGATACTGTAGGGATATTTTCTACTTCAAAGAACCCATAATACTAGAAAATGAAGTTAGATCAGCATCGGTCATTATCCAGTTGGATAATGACAGGAATTGATGGGATATCTACAGACATATGGCAAATAACAGAAGAAGAATCAGTAAAGATTCTATCCAACTATGCCAGCATATCTGGGCAACAATATAGTGCCAGACAGTGTGGAAGAAATCAATCTACATGCCAAAAAGAAAGGAGCAGAATGTGCAAACTACCATACAAAAACCTTAATTTCTAACAAAATAATGCTTAGGGTATTCCAACACAGATTAAATCTCTAACTGGAACAGGAGATGCCAAGTGTTCAAGACAGCTTTAGAAATGTTGAGGGATAGTACTGCTGATGCATGCTGATAATTGAGAAAGGCAAATAAGATCAAAAAGAATATGTGTGGTATTGGTTATAGAAATATCTCCAATTTTGTTAACAGGTTATATTATGTTATGTGTTTTGGAAAATGGGAATTTGAAAACATCTCATTGTCTTTGAGTGACACCTATGCACAGGTCAGGAAGCTGCAGTCCTGATGAAACATGGTAAAACAGACTGGCTCCAGGTCAGCACAGGAGTAAAACTTTGCTATATATTCTCCCTTTATTAATTCAATTTATATGCGGAATACATGTTGAGGGAACCTAGAACTAGAAAAATATTATTTTAAAAGATTTTAAAACTGGAAGAAAAAACATAAATAACATGTGCTGTTGTTATTTTAAATGTGTTACTGCTGCCATTCCAGTAGATCCTAGGCAAATTACAAAATTCAAGAACAATAAAACAATTCAAAACATACAATAGCAATGCCAGCCTAGGCTAAAACACTCATAACAATGGGAGAAAACCACAACAGGGACCCCCAAACACATTAACCTTAGGCTTGAATTCAGATTTTCAAAATTCCAGGCGACAGGAATCTACTTGTATTGTTAGCGGGATGCGGGGGCTACAATAGAGAAGGCAAAATTTCATGATCAATAATATGACAACATTTCATAGAGGTGACCTGGAGCATGACCACTCTGCCAGAACTCATCGTATCAGCAGAAACGATTGAAGATAGACAGTAAACCTGGGTTTCTGATATGTTTTCACTAAAATATGTTTTATTTTATGTAAAAGGAGGCAATCTGTGGTGAAATTTAAACAACTTGTCCAGTGGCATCCATTGGAAAGGCAGTGACAAAAGCATGCATGCTTGAAATGGGAGGAGTTTACATCAAAATGGCACAACATATTTTGATGAAAGCACTGGATCCTGTGATGTCTCTGAATTCTTTTATCTACATAAAAGTATGTATAAATGTTACACTGAATACACTGAGTGGAAAGAAAAGAGTCAACAAATGGAAGAATCAACAAACATCCTTCTTAAACCTTTGTGAATATGCTCTGTTGATGGTGATGGATAACTCCATGATTTATGTCTAAATCACATACATTTTGTTCCAAATATGAATATGTAGTTTGTTCCCAGACTCTTCTCCCCAAAGTAGTCTTTCTAGCCACCCTGATAGATACATACTGGATTATTAAACTGGATAGAGAGGTTTAGGGTATTTAGACTGACAACTAGGGAAAACTTAATGTAGCTATCCTTTCTCCTCTCACACTAGAGCTTTCTCCTTTTCTCACTAAACATCTTTCTGAAGTAACTGACGAAATGGAGGCGACAGAAAATGATTTATCCCCATTGAATAGAGCCTTTAATGAGGTGGGTGGAGGAATTCTTATGGGGAAAATGTGAGGGAATTCCATGCGTCACTACACCATAAAATCTATCTCTTATCTCACAAACTATAAGTCAGATATTTTTACATATCGGATATTTTTAAGGCTAAACCAATAAATTTTTGCCATATGAGGCAAAGTCCAAACTGGCTCCCTTTTGTGTTTTGCATACAGAAGATATTTGGGTCACAAAGGTAGCGTTTAATGAGAATAAGTTAATTCAGGAATGCAAGGCAGACAATAGGAAATATATATTGATATTTTGGGTACAGAAACCACCATGGACCTTAGGAGTATACTTAGGGAAGTGGCTGCCATTTCCCATATGCTTCTAGAGGTAGCTGTATCACTTTGTTCAATGGTAGAACTAATTGTGACACCTAGCACCCACTGAAAATAAAGGGAGAGATATTGTTTGGAAAACTTAGTTATTCTATGACTTTTCGAACCAAAAATCAAAGGCAAATTTTATTACAGCATCCAAAGAAGATACAGTAGAAAGAACAGGTGTTAAGATTTCTCTATATGTATTTTCAATTATACTTAACATGATGGATAAGAAATCGCCACAGGAAGAATGTTGCTAAATCTGAAGTAAACAGCAGTGTTTTTTTTGTTTTGTTTTTTGGCATTTAGCATTAAAATAACTTAAACCCTGGTCGTTGATATATTTCTGTGTCATTGCTTTCCCGGTAAAGTATAGATTTTTGTTTCACCCCATCTAGTAATTTAATTAGCTTTGTTCAATTGAGTTCAACATATTCACAGAATTGGATATTGACAATCATTGCAGCAAAGCTAACTGCTAAGATCCTGCCTTAGTTATAAACCAAATTGCTGCCCACTTGCAAAAGAATCTATTTAAAATTTGTCCAGGCCATCCCAATCACTATACAGCCCTAATTTGTATCTAAAATTGCAATGAACATTTTTGCTCTTGCAGTGGTCATTTGGTCTAATAAAATATGTACAATTGCATTAATGATTGGTAAAATAATTCAACTCAACCCTCTTTTAATGCCATCCATTAAAAATATGGGAGATTTCCAATTATTTAGTGGCATATAATTTGAAACCAAGGTAATACCTTGGTAACTGAGAAAATGAAGAAGAAAGATGAAGTTTTCTAATATTTTCAATTTAAATCCTTGTGGTATTTTCCTTTCTTAATTACTTCACTTTATTGCAGTCAAGAATTTGATATTCAAATATCCAAAACTAAATTGACAATGTCAGGATAGTTAAAAGAAAGCAGATACAGACAAAAAATGGCTAAAGAACAATCTTAAATCAAAATATGCTAAAGGGGTTGCTCAGTATGTACATATACAACAGGAAGAAAATGTTAGGTACAAGAAACCAGTAGTTGGGATATGGTTCAAAAGCACTGTAAGTTTATTTTATGCAGCCTACACACAAAAATCTGGTCTACTAATGTTCAATGCAAATTGGTGCTAGATAAGAGTCAATGGACTTCAAGAGGTGGCTGGACTTAGGTCTCTTTCAAAGGTATAGGGACTCCAGACTTATGATGCATTTGGCCACACCCTTGGGCTACAGAATGAAAATTAACAATCTGGATAATATAAATAGCAATATAAAATACAAATACTATACAAAAGGATACACATGCATAGACATATACACATAGACATGAGCACATAGACATATATGGAACACATAGACATATATATTAATAAATAAAACAATTAAAATTTATAAACTTATCTTAGAAACCTTTGCGAAACCTGACAAAATATACTTCAGTAGTAGACATAGCATGTACACTCCAAAGCCAAGGGATAATGCTGAGCCTAAGCCATTTCTGACTACTCCTACTCAAGCAGGTTCCATTCCTCCTAATTACTATATGCTACCCTGCAAAACCTGGCAACTTTGTGTGTTATGTTAGGGTTGATATCAGAAAATAGAAATTTCATATAATGTTAATTGTTGTATCCTGTTTTGCTAGTAAGGAGTGGAATAATTGGAGCATTTTGTTCTATATAAAATTACAGAAGATTACAATACAGAAGAACATGTTTGGCAGTTTCTATTTGTCCTGACCAGCAATGACATCCTTATAATGAGTATTGTGTCTTTTTGTATCTTCCAGCCAGAAGTGCTGAAGGAAAGGATTGTATCAAGTTCATAGCCAGGAGAGAAAGTTTGTTGTAAACTATTTGTTTCCATCCTCTTTGAAATCCATCTTTCCTTACAGATTTAGAATATTTTTCGTTTCAGATTTGGAGCCTATGTAAAAGTGCACACAAAGGTACACAACCCCATAAACAGAACACCTTTTTTCCTGAGACCATGCTGCAGCTACCAAACAGCACACCATTGTGTGTGTGAAGGGTGTGTGTGTGTGGTTTCTTTAATGAATTTCAAATAGTTGCTATAAGAACACCCCTATGTGTTTCACATGACATTTGGATTTTATCCTTCCAAAGCCCTAGTTTATCTATTAAATTAAACCACAATAAGGTTTATATATCATACATTTGATAGATTAGAAACTGGTGTGAACCCTGCCATTGAATTAACAAATCATGATTTATAACTTGTGAACTTTTGTATTAGTATAAAGGCATGATTCAAATTGATCAAGTCTAATTTGATGTGTGAATCAAATTAAGTGCAGATTTGGTTTATTTTTCTTACTGTGTTCTGATATGAATTAGATGTTAGAGTTGATTTTTTTAATTAGGATTGTTTGAATTCTTTGATAGAAGTTATCATTGAAAAGAATGAGATAGTGGTCACTTCCAGTTGAACTTCCAGTGCCTTCGGAAGTGAGATCCGTGACCTCCATGGGTCCATTCTGAAATCTCCCTATCAGGGGCTTCATTTGAAACCATAGCCACCCTGTAGGGGTGTTGAAGCAAAGGGGAACCGCCTTGCAGGTTGACAGGAGCCGCATCTCACCTCCCTGACTCAGAAAACCCCCTCATCTGAAGACTAGGAGCATTGGCAATTAAAATGGCTGCCATGAAGCAGGGGAACAGTCAGAAACCATAAGTTTGTGCAGGAGCAGAGAAACAGTGAATAGTGTGTCGTCTGGGCAAGAAAAGATTTACAGCTGAAGCCAGACCCCCCCAAAATTTAAGGGGAATACCTTTTAGAACAATTTGTTACAGCAGTGTAACAAACTATTGTGAAAAGGCATATTGGAAATTTAAAGAAGTAAATATTTGTTTAAAAAGAAAATTAAGTTGGAAATGGAATCCCCAAAACAAAAGGTGTGATATTAAGAAGGCAGTTCCAGATGCTGGAACTATAAACCTACCTTTTCTTCAAATAATTTGCCATAAGTAACGGAGTTATAAGTTAAACTAAGCAAGAGAAATAAATTGGACTTGTCAAAATAAAAGTAAAGTGGCAGCAGAGTCAAAATAAAAGCAGAGAGGCAGCAGAGTGAAGTAAAGAGCACCATCTGCTGATGACAGTAAATTTTTGCAGCTTCGGAGTAAATATTGAAATGAAGGGAAATAACTGTTGAACTATACATATTTATCTTCTAACCACTGGAGACTGCAAAATTAAAAAAGAATTTGTGTCTGGGGACCCCTAAATACTATTGGATATACAAAAACAACTTGAGGAGTGAAGGATCCCTGAATTAACTGATTTGATTGGAGGTTTGGTTTCTGAACTAACAATTGTGGAGACTCAAAAGGAACGGAGTTAATGATTCAAAACATTAAGGACATTAAGGACCTTATCCTGGAACTACACAAGGACATGGTGGAAATATTTGATAATATAGATAGAAGACAGGAAAATTGTATACAAGAGACAAGGAGCAAAGACCAGGACAAGAAGGAAAGAATGGAATCATCAGCTGGAACAGAAGGGGAATTAGAACTGAGAAACCAGCAAAACGAAGAAAAGAAGGAGGAGACACTATTAAAATTAATAAGAATTGAGGAATTAAAACAGGGGGGAAAGATTTTAAAAGATTTTAAAAAGAAATGGAAGGAATGGGAAGAAGTTTGGAGGGAAACAATAGGATCTAGAGCAGAAAGCTTTCAAATTAAACTGTGGGAAAAGACAGGACAAGGAGAAAAAAATAAATTATGGCTTCAGAATATAAACTTTGAAGTAGATGGAATAAAAGACTTAAGAGGAAAACAGGGGAGACAAGTCAAAAAAAAGGTAGGATTAAAGAATAGGATGTGAATAAGAGATAATGGTTAATAATAATGGGGATAATGGGGAGAAAAAGAGTTATAGATATGTCATGATAACACATGTTTAAGTGATTAAGTCTGTTGTTTTTTTAAATGTAACTTTAAGAAGTTGTATAGTTATAGTTGAAAGAGATATTAATTGGAAAATACACCATATCCTGTAGGTATTGGGAA